>JAIPRN010000128.1:48647-126037 GCA_025469175.1 Geopemphigus sp. TES_GeoC_2020
ATATATATATATATATATATATACGAGAATTGAGCGTCGTATTTCGTATTTTGTTTTCATTCTAGCGAGTGTTTCCAGATTCCGGAATAAGAATTTCCGCATAACCCTTTGAAACTTTCGAAAATATCAGGCGACCCTTGTAGATTTATCCTACCGGATATTCATCAAGTCCCCAAGTGTGCACGGTCAACAATTTCGTTGAATACACACAAGCTGTCCCCACGGACATCTGACAAATGCTATAACTTTCGATGTTATTGAATATTAAAATTACAACGCCAAGTATAAAAATAGTGGTTTTACTAATGTAAATATAAAGGAATGAAAATTGCCGCCAAAAATGTTTCGTAAACATTAGTCGTCGTGGTTTTTCTACGATACGTCTACGAAAATGTCAATTGTTTACATTAGTGACGGATACGGGTGATGATGGATCCGGACGACTAGAAGACGACTAAACTCGTTTTGTACGAAAGAAATTGACATTTTTTTAAATTGTACGCGTCGTCATATTCGTAATCTATGCTAACCACATCAGCAGGGGTATTAGACTAGTTTGGACTTGTTAAATAAAATGTCGAGAAATATATTAGAAAAATGTACGCCACAATTTTCGTTACGTTATTTTGTGTCACTAGGTATCGAAGAATTTCGATTCTGAAGAGCCTAAAACCATTTGATTTTTTTTTATTTACGCCATTCCACCTTCGAATTCAGAATAATGAAGTGTTTTTCGGCGCATACTAGTACGTTTTCAAGTTTGATGTTCCATGCTACTTTTAGCGTTTAGGAAGCGGTAATATGGTACGAAATACATTCCTGAGTTTATATACTTTATAAGACTAGAGGATATTTATTACATTATATATACCTTTACAAATATTTAGACGCGCGCGATTTTTTAATCATAATACGTTAATATTTAATAAATTATTTGGTATTTGGAGATAATCGAAATGTCGGGCGGCTCTTTTTCGTATCGTAATATTTTATATTTTTAGCACCAATATTAGGGTACACGATTTTGAAAAATTGAAACTTCACTATATTTGGTGCAACCAATGCTTGCTATTTTATACGAGATATTGACTAAACAATTATATTTACAATTAAATATATATACAATATTTTACCAATAAATAAATAATCGTTTATCGGTTTTCTTTGTGTAGTTATAAAAATTATAAAAAATGAGTTCACCAAAACAATATCACCGAACAAATAGATTTGAATTATACGACTATCTGCGAGAGTGAAAATGTATCGTAACATTCTCCGTTGTGCCGCTATATCGCGTATCGTAGTATCACAACCACTAACAGTCCATGTTACACTTCAATAATTTACATAGTGGCACAGTTATAAAATGTCACTTTACTTACAATAACAGCTGCCGTAAGGTCATCTCGGTTGTCGTTACTTTTTATTCGTAAAACAACACGTGATATATATATATACATATAAATGTATGTATATCGTGACCACTTTTTGGTTGGCCACCATCAAATTCTCAGGCTAACACGTGTCGTCGGCATTGTTATTCTTGTTCACACTTTACAGAATATGTCATTATTATCGTTATACGTACGTTTCCTTTCGATCGTCCTACCTAACCCATTCTGAATCCGTTCAGTGTTCTCCTACACAGGGCATTACAAAGATAAATGTACCGACGATTCCATTTGTCGTTGACCAGCCACGTCGGTTGTTTGTTTTTTCCGCGCAGATATATCGTCCCGACCAAAAGTCTTCCGACGAAAGCTTTATCTTGATTTCAACCGGGAAGTTGAGAGACACTTTAACTGTACACTAGGTGTTTTTTTATTCGTGTGTTCCGTGTTAGCTTGGGATCTGTGCTAGTTGACAAACTTTCCCAAATCAAGCGTGCCTAATACGTCCTGTAACGCAAGTCCGGCACGTGGAATTTACAGCGATATCCGCTCAGTCGTTGACCTTCCCCATGCCGGACGTGCGTGCTTACCGGCCAACTGAAATAAGGCCGTCTCAGATACTGCGCGGACTTAAGGTGCTGACCGAAAATCGAGATGTTTGTTTCGGGTAGGAAAACGGACACCAACGAAAAATTAACCGCCGAATCGCGGTTAAGTGTTCGCGAAAAGAGGTAAAAAAAATTCCCTTTCTATCTATTTAATACGACAACAAATTCAATTTTCTTTCGTATTACACGTCGCATGCCATGTACAATATATATATAGAATGTAAACCCATCGCCGACGGTGACGGCGTATAGTTTACGAATAGTTGACGTGTAAAACGAGCAAGGCAGTAAACAAAGTTAAGACATCTTCGGGGCGTACGTATATATATATTATATTTTCATCGTCTTAACGTGGCGTGCGCGCACACACATACACCGGCATTGTAGTGCAGTGTGTGCCGGCAGACCGCGTGAAATGACACGTAATTTTAAGCACGAACGCTCTTCCTATTTCGGCCCGACATCAGACCTCGTCGCATTTATATGTGAGTGGATACAACAATATATATTATTCTCGTCGTAAAATCTCGGGAAGCGAAAATATTCCCTCGAAAAATCGTCAAAAGGATTATATATCATCCGAGCGCGACATACGCTGTATACTACGCAATTCGATTCCGGAAACGAATTAACAGTTTTCACGTGATTAGAAAAACCATTACTCGTAAAACGGTGATAATAATTCGACTGGTAAATGACAAAAAGGTTTGTTCGACAATTCACGTGTCACCATAGTTATTATTCCCGCGACTGGCCGTTTGACATTTTTCGGGCAAACGCGCGATTTTATCAACAATTTCTGTTCGCTAACCGACAAACACGCCTCTGTCACTCTGATGGCTTATAATATTTATATAACGTCGAAACGAGTAAAACCGTCCGTTTATTATTATTATTTAATTTAATAAATATTACTGAAACGTGTAATTCAGATATTGGACCTCATTCACAACGTTTCATCAATAACCAAAGTTTTTAATGGCAAATTTTAATACGTACGAAATGATTGTTCTTTTTTCCTGAAAAGTAGCGAAAACGTTTTTTGTTTTTTTTTTTTTTTTGAATCAGCCGATACACTAATATGTGGACGAAAGATCAAAAGTTTTCGGATTTTTCGTTACATGTGAATTTATTCCGTTGATGTCTTTCGATATTATTCGTCGGGACATCTCGGAATACTGGCACCAATGAACTTGTAAAATGAAATGAATCAGTTTTTGTCGGCAAATTCTATTGGAATACGAGGTGTCACGAAATTTGCTGGATCACGTTTGGACAAACTACTTTGACCAAATCACGGACGAGACCTCGGATGATGTAACATCGCGAATGGCGTTTTGTTTTTTTTTATTTCGGAAATTGTGCGCTCGACAACGTTATTAGGTACAATCGTACCTTAATCGTTCGGTTATATCATTATAAATACAACGTGAACGATTAATAAAATATCGTAATTGCGACGTCACTCGCGAATGGAACGAAAAGCGAGACGTTATCGTCTGCACGGAATGAAGCGGGGTGCGAAAGAATGAGTGAGAAAGAGAAAGAAAGGAATAAAGTTGATTTAATCGAATCGTTTGGGAACCACTGCAGGTGCAAAGTAATCGCCAGCCTATAACGATAATTATCGCGTGTAACCATTTCCGGTTGTTTGTTTTACGAAAAGTTTAAACATGATTTAAACGAGAACGCACGTCATTATAATAATAATATTGTTTTAACACGAGTAAAAGACGTACGCGATAAAAATTTTAAACTATTTTACCACACACCCCGGTAACGGTTACTCCCGACTAGTTTGTTTTGTGAACGTTACGTCGCGTTACCGGTTTTTGTTTACAACGTCCTCGTCGCCGGTTTGTGCCGATCGTGTAATATCGGCGCTCAATCGTGTCTCACACCGTCCGAACAATTAACTACGGTAACGACAAAACAATTAACGACGGGACCTGAACGCGCGTGTAGGCGCATCGGGGTGAACAGTAATTCAGACCATTTTAAAACAATTTACGAATTCAAATTCATTTCGCGTCGTTATATTATACTTTATATTATTTTTATATTATTATCAACTATATATTACAGTTATACGATTCGCGCGCACCCAGCGGATCCGTCGATCACGTCGAAAACCGCGGTCGTGTCACATTCGTTGCGTCTCAAATTGGTCACACGTTTAATACGGTACTTGCGGAACTAACGTACGATTTCAGCCCTCGTCAGAACGAAAACTATTTATTGTGGAACGGAAAAATTCGGAACGTACGCTAATATAAGGATGATATTCACTATCTGTAAATCTCTTGATCGTATGGTCAGACCGCGTTCGCCAACGCCGATAATTACAACATTTTATTTGAACCGTCGTTCTATTGTAAAATATATAAATCGGCGTTAAATGTATTTTTAGTTTTTCGACAAAAGCAAATAACATAAATCGGAAAATAACCATAATACGTTTACGTGTAGCACTAATCATTTTTCAAAAAAAAATTTGCACACTAATATTCTGATAGCGCGATATGTGTTGACGAAACTATATATTTATACCGTAGTCATAATTATATTTGTATCGATTTCACAAAATAATTTTGTGGACACAAAAACCGATTCGGACGATAGTTATAATTTTTATTTACGTAAAAAAAAAAAATAATAATACGTATATTTTTAAACGTAAAAATATTTGATGGTAACAATGACAAAGCATTTCCAAAAGAAAAAAACTCGTGTCATCGTGTCATCCAGGCGTTTAAAATATTATTATACGTTTTTCTCGCGAATAATCGTAAACCAACAAGTGTTGTTTGAAATCGAAAAACAAATTCTGTGGAAATATAAACGCAATTGTAATCGTGTCTTAGTGTTTCATTAAAATATTTATATACATATATGAAAAACATAACACGGTCGGCTTTCGTAAAAACAAATCAACGACAGTTCGTATAATACGCGAATTTACGTGTTTTTTTGGAACACGTGGCGTGTATTTTTGTTGACTCTAGGATCGAGTGTGAGGCCCGCGCTAGTCGATACACGAATCGAAAGGAAAGAAACCACCGAAAAAACATTCAAACTCAACGTAATCGTACGATATTTAAATATACGTATATGGTGCACGATACCGCTCGCGGTTTATCATATACGGAAGCGTATGACGAGATATTTTGCGATTTACGACAATATCAGTCGGCTCTAGCGAGAAAATAACAAAGACGTCGTAGATTTTTTTTTTGTAATTCGTCGGTTCAAAAGGATCGATTTTTGCCGCGAAATCGATTGGGACACGCGTCTACGGGCAATTTAAACCATAATTATACCTCTAGGTAACCATCATTGGTTATTACAACATATCGAGAAATGAGCGATTATTAAAATAATAGTCAAATATTTCGTATTCGGACCATTTTTTTTACAAACAAATTATTTTCGTACATTTTTTATAGTTTATAATGTGAATTTTTAATCGAGTACCTTCAATCAGACGCGTGTTATTAGTTATCTAGTACGCGCAACAAAGGTCAAAGTACTCGCGCGATCTAATTCTACGGCCATTAAACGTTTTTAATAACTGAAATATTGATTTTCTTGTGCCTAAATAACTGTTTCGGACTATACGTTTTTATTAGCTCATTAATAAAAATTCGTATCAATTTCATTACTTCCAATATCATATTTCACTAACGCAGCGCTAACTATACCGAACCAAACCGGTATACAGAATAAATGACGTAATTAATATTTTACGATAAAATCGATAGTTTTGAATATCTTTGTCATTCGTGAATATTTTAAAAGTCAAAATAGAATATTCAATGTGGTTTTCGAAATTGACGTATTTGTTACAATAAGATAAACATACTTAAAATAACTTTTTTTTTTAAAAACTCCGTTTAGATTTTAAAACGGTCTCGTCGACGTAAATTATATCGAAATAATTGTGTAAGTATCCACCATCAAAAAAAAGTGTACATAAATATTCGTGAATAAATACGTGCAAAGTTTTTGGAATAAATACACGGAACTTGATCCATATAAGTAATTCAGATACCCAAAATATGGCGTATCACGAATCGTTCGACCGACCTGGTCAAACTACACACAATCACGGGGTAATGTTACGTATTTTATAATACATTTTTTCAACGTCATTTTTATGCGTTTAAAACGTACATAATTTTTGATACGCTTTTTAAAGTTCATTAAAAGTTTTCGAAAACACAATAAATGTAAATTTATTACACAATAATAACGTATTCCGCTCGACTACTTTTTAGACTTACGTAGTAACATAAAAATAATAATATTAATATTATTATTAATTAAATATGATCGCGTTTCGTTGAACACACGGTGAATAATTAATGAAGAAACTTAAAATTACAAAATGGATTAAATACTACGGTTTTATGAGTATGGGTTTTTTTACTTTTTGTAAATTACGGCGCATCCCATATGCAAACAGAGGCACGTGGCCGCGTTGGAGATACAAAGATGTCGATAATACTAAGCCTAACACGATGGCGAATAGAAATAAACGATTGTAAAAAACGCCTAAAAAATACTTTTACCTATAAATCCGTTTAGTTTAAATTTTTATCGCCATCTGTGGCGTCGTGGACACATTTATGATCTATTTTATAGTGTATTGTCGTTTAACGATAAGACGCGAATTGTTATAGGTTTTTTCCTTTCTTAAATAATTGTGAATTACTCCAAACTGCTCTACACAATTATACCTACCGATCTAACTTTTTGAATTGTTGTTGAATAAACTCGATCCTTGAGTGTCGCTATTTTATCAGAGCCCGAGATATGTATTGATCACCAAATCAATGAATTAACATTATGTTTAGGATTTTCGTGTGGCAGATCTGGTTTTCATATTTTCAAATTCTTAGTCATAGGAAACCTCGAACACGGAAAATATAGTCAGTTCCAAAACAAGTTTCTTGATTTTCCTTTTTGATATACGTTAGGTATATAATTTTTTTTTTTTTATTCGACATACGATACAAAATATTCACTATGAATGGTTTACGTTCACTAGAGAGTAGACGTTAACTGTTTAATACTCTTTTTGTCGTCGGATTGATAAATTAATTCACGAACACCCCAAAACTTCTTGAGAAATATAGTTTTATAATCACAAAATTAAATAATTAATCCAACATTTGTTCGAAATATAATATAATTTACCTGGAGTCACGAATTAATACTTTTTGATAAAAACTAGAGAAAAACTTTTAAAGTATACCACTCGGAAATTAGAAATATAACACGTCAAATGATATAAAATATAATAATATTAAAGAAAATATCGACTGAATAATGGTAAAAAATTTAAAAACCAGCGATATAGACGACAAAAAACGACGATATAGTAAATAATAATAAATCGGTTTCCTACGGGAATAAATTAAGAAATGGGTTCAATAAGACTTTGGAAGATTGATAAATGAATAAAAAAGTAAATGGTAATTTGGTAGAACAGGAAATGTTTACCGAGTAGTTGTCGCTACGAGTTGGACAATGGAAACGAGTTAAATTACTGGAGTGACTCGTTTAAAGAAAGTAAAAAGGAATATACCGGGTGAAGATTATTATCTAATCGAAGACAGTAAAATAGATAATAAAGGAGAAGTAGAAGGAGAAATGTAATGAAAATAAGAGGCGAATCGCGCTGGTAATTTATGCCGTTTTACGATTCCATAAACGTAAAGGATGGTTTTTGAGGGGAGTAGAGAAAACGGAATGGGTAATAATAAATCTATTATATTTGGACGCCACAAAGTCGGCGATTTTATTACTAATAAGTCCTACATGACCTATATAAATTTGACGCGAAAACCAAGCGGGTTGATAAGGTGAAGAAATGACATATCCGAAGAACGATATAGGGATGGTAGATGTTACGTTAAAGGAGCCGAAACGCGATGGAGAAAGACAGAAATTGCGAAAGAGCCGTGGAGAGGGAGATGGGGTCTAGGGATTTTATGACGGCGCGAGTTTCTAGAATTGCGATACTCTCGATGCGGACGAGACCGATTACGTTTTCGGTTTTAACAACACGAGCGCGTCGTCATTATCGACTCGCGGCAAATGTCCGTTTAAGAGTGACATCGTACGATCGCCGTATATGTACCAAACCAACGCCCGTCTACGCCGACGACGGAGATAAGTACGAGCCCGGTCGGGCTTGGCGTTATAATTCAACGGGACGTTCCGTCAAATCAGCCGGAACGACGATTACGTACGGGAACGACAATGATTGAGTTGCCGTTGATCCGTTGCGGACGAACTCCGGCAGGAATCCCTTGTGCGCGCGTAACGATCTGACGAGCGCTTAACGTTCGGGAGGCTAATGAAGGTCGTATATATATGTATACGCGTACTTACTCGTGCATAGTATTTCTACGCGTTATATTAACTTAAATCAACTAGAAGTCGCAGTAGTCCGACGCGCGAAACGTTATAACTAACCGAACAGTTTGTGCGAGATCTCGACGGCGGTTTCGATAAATTTAACCCGGCCGCGTTGCCATCACAATCCATCCGTATACGGCTTAAAATGTTCGTCGTTTCACTACTTACGATACACGGCACGTGTTTATTGACTGTTGTTCATGTCCCGACATTACACGTTTAGGGCGTCTGTGGTTTCAATTTGACCTTCAGTGACGGAAATCGACGGATATATTACGTAAATAAAAGTAAATAAAATAAATTACGTGAAGTACTCTTTTCACAAAGATGTTCGTTATTTTCGTCGATAAAACGTTTCGGGATGTCCAATATCCCAGAATATAATATATACGGACCGCGTTGTATAACACGCTTCCCGAATTCGTACTGTACGTTTAACATTTCGAACTGCACGAAAAAACCGTAGCCCGTAAAATTTTACAACTGGTGCGTACAACATACGAAACCGATAAAATGATGAATTCGGCGATCAAACGATTGCCGAAAATGATTAGGAAATGTGGACGATTCACGCAACGACCAAAGTGTTCCGTACTCTGTGGAATTTAAAATTGGAACATCTAAGCGTTATTTGTTCAGGATAATAATGTTCGACGTCAATCTTATTACGTTGATATAACGGATGATAAGTTGTTGACGACCATGCTTTTAGATACTACCGTGGTAACCACTGACCAGTAAGAGCGATTTGCAAAATTAAATTGCCAATTTGATTTACCGCCTACGAATAAATTATGACGATTAAATAACCTAACGTATCAAATTATTTACTATAAATCGTATTGGAACGGTTATTATTATTGTTGTTATAGAAAAAACTTCGTACAAATTGGTCATCATTCAACAACTCAACGAACCGCAGTAACAACGTTTTTGTTTAAATACCCGTGTCAAACTGAATAATTATGTTTATGGCAATAAATAAATAACGATAACTGATTGAAAAGATCGAAACATTAATAATATATAATATTTTACGATTATTAAATGAACCCATCGCGTTAAAAATTCAATCGTATTTCATATATATTATATTGGGTAATAAAATAATAAATCAAATTAAGCTATTTATACACATTTACCAAATATATATATATATATATATATATATATATATGAAATATATGATTTAGTACGTTACCAGTGTATTATCTAAAAAGGCAATAAAAATTAAATTTCAGAAAATTAGTTTTATATTGGTAATATATTGTTCAGGTTAAATGTCCAATCACTTTTCTTGTCGTTTTTTTGTCATTAATACTTAAGTTTTCACCTCTTTTTCCTTTTACGTTGCACGCATATTAGGATCATTTCAACCTTTACGGTCAATTTCCACATAGTATTATAAATAAACGATAGTAACAACAATACGATGAATATTTCGCCATTCCATGTGCGTAAATCGATCGATCGTTTCGAGAATTCGGCACTGAGACCTTCGTTTCACGAATTGGTTTTTCTCGTTTTCGGATGAAAAAAAACGGAAGGAAATTGTCTTATCTACAATCCACCGTTTTAATGAGAGTTTGTGAGATGTTTACGATAATAGACGAAACGTCCGACGGTTTATGCTTGTCACTGCAGTATATATAGAGTTTCCTCTTTATTTTTAAGTGGCTTCTAATGGACTGCGTGCGCGGTTCATTTCGTTTCGGTTGAAACGAATGCGATCTCGCACGCGTTTCATCAATGAAACGTAAAATAAAAAAAAAGTTGTTTTGCCGTTGTCTCCTGTCGAACGTAACATAAATATATATATATATATATAGAGAGAGAGAGAGAGAGAGAAAGAGAAATTTCTCCTTCCTACCTCCCCACGACGAACACGAGCAGTAATATAATAATCGAACGGGTACCCCGCACAAAAAACGGTCGTTCGATTTTTTATTTCGCCAAATATTTTATTGGCCCGAAATACATTTCTGAAACACGTATAATGTATGTATCATACTTTAGTATTATGTATATTACACACATTTTACGATATAAGCGCCAGGTGCATTGTCTCGCGAAGAATATCGATATACGGGTGCGCGCCGGACACGTAATTCCATCAGTTTCCGAACAATATAAAATCCGCTTTATATTATATGTATACTGGCGTAGTTATTATAATGTGTACGGAGTGTTGCTATTTGTAGTTTTTTCCGTGTTCAATGATCACGGAAGAATAAAATCAAAATTCGGCGAAATGAAAACGCTAAGAGTTCCGATTAGTTTTTTACAATCTATTTTGAAGTTATGCGGGTGTAAATCCGACGAAAAAATCGGATCGTATTTTTAAAAAATACGCGTTATGTTTATTTTTCGAAAAATTCAATCAAATATATAAGAGCCTTTCCCACAAAGTATTTTCGTTTTTTTTTTTTTTTTTTTTTATATAAATCCGTAATTCGGGTTATTGATAAATTACAAATTGTTATGGAAAAATAGTCGGTATAAAATACCGAATCACATTTTTCCATTTCGTCCCAATCCAACAATTGTTCAAATCTTTCGTGTGTTAAACGCTAATTGGAAAGTTGATTAAAACTCTTTAATGTGACCTTTTGAATTTCGTAGCGAATTTTCGGTATAAAATGTGTTATTTTAGGTAGTTTATAAGTATATTTTTTATTGTTAATTCAATCGTTACTATACAAATTTATTATTGAAATTTTTAAGAATTCCGCGTAAATTATAAATTGTTTCGAATTTAAACTTAAAATTTTTAGTTGTATATATTCCGTTTTCATACGGAATTTTTTCATAAAAGTATATCACGGCTTTTAAGTGTATAAAATAAAAAATAAATTATCGAAAAAGTTTCACTAGCGTGTAAACTGAAGCATCAAATAATCAAGCAGAATCTGTTTCTTTTGTTCCGTCGTTTTTATGGTTAGTTAACTACAGACAGGAAGAAAAAACTTTTATATTGAAAAATCGGATAGCGATCTTTGATTGCGACGACTAAAAGCTGTTTTTTTTCTCATACGCTTAGTAATTCTATGAAATGAATCTAAAGAATTCTTAAACAAAAAAACAAAATATATATATATATATATCGAACTAAAAAACAAAACGAACGAATAAATGGTTTTAAACTAACTGTTCGTCGGAATAAATGAACTTAATATGTATGTGCGAGCATATATGGGCCCGCATTTGTTGGCGGCGATCGTATTAAATTAAGAAGAAATATATGATAAATAAATATTTAGATAACGATGGGATAAGGAGAAAAACATATCTCTTCTTTATGATATCATTTAGTGCCGTACTAATTTATACTATTTAATATCATTTAATGTATCAACAATACCTTATAGGTTCGAATTTTGAAAATAATTGTGGGTTAGGTTAGGTTAAAACAATGTTTTTTTTTGTAATTTTAACTACCGAAATACATTAAATATTTAGAACCTACGCGATTTAATTAAGCGTTTAACAATAAAAATTGAAAACAAATATCACATTTACATTTACTTTGACAACGTTAAAATACAAAAAATCGTACAATCGTTTTTTGTTTTAATGGATAATGATTGGGTGTGCGTATTGAAAACTTGCATTTCGTTCGAAACGATACGCTTTTCGTTTTTTTTATATTATAAAAGAGATAAATATGGTGTTTTAAATACGTAAAATTAATTACACGCCAACAACGGCTAATTAAAAAATGTCCGTAAAAAGTTTAATTTATTGTAAGTATACTGAAATTTATGTCTATCGCGGGATCTTTTATTTTGTAAATTTGAAAAATTGTTAAGGATTTACGATCAAAGTAATTCCTGGGCGAATAATTAAACCCTTCTTTGCCCTCGGATACATCATTGACTGTATTTATTCGGCTGATAAGGTCGTCCATAGTCCCCGCTCACCATCGCCACGACTGCCATCACCAACTGTACACAAAATAGTCATAGGAAGCGACTAACACCCCACGCGAAGATTTTAACAAACGTTTAGCGGAAACGCAATATAATACGACGGTCGATGGCTATCGAAAATAAAAGTGTAATCGGTTTTATATGTGTGGCGTGAACGAAAACATAATTTCTCTCTACTTACACAATGTTCGACACACGTATGAAAACTAAAACTACGTTTCGACCGATCGTCTTAAAATAACAATAAAATTTATCGCGATCGTACGTATTATACGGATCGATACGTCGTTCAAAATAACGGCTAATAGTACAACAATTTAAGTACGAAATCGATTGGCGAATGTAATCATAATCCTACGATTTATTGGAAAGAAATCGCGCCGTTTTGCGTTTATAAAAGTGTTAAGTAAACGTTGTACGCGTTTTCACTCCGACGTTCCTGCGTGATTACGATCGTTACGGATTTATTTTTATTCCGGTCCTGGATGGCCACGTAAACGTAACAGTGGAATTGTCATGGCGAACGAAGTATATCACGAAATCGTTTATTCCGAAGTGCCGAGAGTGTTATAGAGTTATCGAAACAGCAACGGAATTTATTTGACGAATGACTTACGAGCCGTGTTCGCCAAGTTTGGAAACGAAATATCGTACGCGAAACGACCGAGACGAAGTGAAAAAGAACGGCGAAAAATATCGTAATCAGATGTACAAAAAAAGGCTGTCAAAAAAACAAAATTTATTCGAAGTTTTCACACGTATTCAACTATATATAAATATACTCGTATACACAAAGATCCGCGAAGATGAAAATGGAAGACGAGCAACAGTAGGTTAAAGTTATCATTGTGTCGAATAATTTATACATACTTATATTATTTATTAGTGGCGAAATTGAATTTTTCAAAAACGTTAATAATAAATGTGTTATAAGTTACGAATTTCGACGTGGTAAACTTGTCGGCTTCGAAAACGAACGCTATAAATTTTTTTTTAATCCGACTTTTTCAAACGTTCAAAAATCAACCGATTTTCGTATTAAACGTCGTACAGTTTCAGAAAATAAAGACGGAAGACTCCAATCTCCGTCTTATACTAAACGTTTAATTTTACTATCGCATATACGTAGCGCTGTAGGTCACGCTTGTTTGAAATTCACCGATTACACTTTATTCCACACTACGCGAAAATTGGGACAATACCAATTTCTTCGAGCTTAGCGAACGCCGCTCGTTTCGAATTTCATTATAGTTACTGGAATTCGTCGAGATTACCTAAACGTGACGTATAATATACAGTTTACATTTCATATATCCTGAAATAAATATAACCTAAAACGATTATTGTGTACGTGAGTGACGTTTAACACAGTGTTTAAAAAAAATTTCGGGCATAATCCCGACACTTGTACGACAGACTGATTCAAATGTTTTTGTATAATAAGACGAACATTATTTGTTTAAACACCTCCCCCATTATCCGTTTTTGACATTTGAATTACTGATAAAACTGAGCGAATACCGAAATTATTAGCGACCTAAAAATTGACGTAAAATAATGAATAACAGAAATATTAATATTCGTCGACTTGTTAATGGTATAGTTCCATAACTTCGAAAAATTGGCTAAACTAACAGCGCTCGATTTTCACAGCGACCAAATATGTAAATATTTTTTACGTTACTATACTATGTTATCTACCTTATCTTCCAAAATTGTAGAGCCAAATGACATTATAGTCTCGTCACTTACTAATTTTGTTTGTTAAACTCTGGAGGAAAATATAGTCGCTACCAATCCGCAAGTAGTAAGAACAAGTAAGTTGTTGTCAACGACGAATTAATTTCGGATCGTTCTAAAAAGATGGAATTTTTCTACGAAAAGAAATCGTAAATCGTACAAAGAAAAATTAAATTTAGACACGCTATTATTATCTTCTTTGGAATCACCAATTTTCGATTAAAAGAAATGAGAGAAACACGTTTGATAATCGTCGAAAAACAGAATAGTTTCGCTTAATAATTTGACCCCAGAAGTGGCAAACATTCCGCGAACAATTCTTATCCATCGTACAATATTTCGACGATTCGAGAAACAGATTTTGTCTATATATATATATATAATAACAGAGCCCGCGTATTTTGAATTTTACGGAAATCAAATATTATTCTTAAAATAATAATAACAATACACGCCGACCGACACTGAGGAGTAACCCTACCACGTCATATTTGTTTGAAAAATGGCAAAACCTTCGATGTAGAAATAAGAAAAGTTCTCTTGAAGACGTCAAACAAGTTTCTTTCTAACGTATTTATTTATGGCGGTGTGTTTTTTCATCCTTTATCCTGCCCCTACTTTTGCACTTTTTATATATTGTACCTACTTTTTACGTTATCATAACAGTTTATAATTCGTTACGTGAATAATATACGACATTGTATTATTAATACTAGGACTTAGATGTAAATGCTCCTAAAGTTAAAAATGAGTAATCCAAATATTAAATTGATAACCTGAGAGTAAATAAACTCAAACGCGACTTTAAAATTCCAAAATATAAGTTAAAAAAATTAATAAAATACTGTTTAAAGTTCAGATTTTGAATTATAAGTGTGATATTACATCGAGAAAAAATTTTTACTGATAAAAAAAACAATTTATAAACGCGTGTTGATGCAATAAATACCAATCACAATTAATATATTAGGCTGATGAGACCGCGCGTAAAAGAATAGATATTTATTTAAATTAATAAATATAATAGAAAAATCGACCAATATTTTACCGGTTTTCAAACTACAATTATATCAAATTTCGAATATTATAAAATATTTATACTTACTACAACACAGGCTCGTTTATATATTATCCCCTCGACGTTGATAGATACATACCACCACTATCATATCGCCAAAAAAAAATATTTCTTTTTCCATTCGACCTGAATAATATATTTCCAAAAACAAAAAACTCGTCGACATTTTATGTATTTTCCGTCGAACCCCTCAAAAAAATAACAAAACGAAACGAAATACGACTATTATAAAACACAACTCCGCGCAATGGAACAATATCCGGCTACATTATAGTCGAAAACGCTAAAAGGTCATTATTATTATTATTATTATTTTTATACGGATATTCCTTTGTATGTTTTTTCACACACATTAATACCATTATTGCTCGGTATTATTATATATTATTGGACGTGGAAATTTCGATTATTCGGCGACGAGTCTAAAATTGTATTACGATCTGCGGTGTCAGTGTGCACGCTTTCGAAAATAACGCTAATAAATTCACAGTAATATACACCGACGACGATAACAATTATAACTCTATTTGACAACGAAAAAAACCGTGAAAAATTCGAACAATCGCCTGGAGAGAGGAGAGGAATGTACGCGTGTGAAATATGTATGTGTTTTTTTATATAACGCCGAGAAAAATTGTATTCTACAATCGCGAATTGTATTTGCAAAACAAAGAACATTTATCGCGATAAATCTGGAATGAAATTCTCGTACAAATTGATAAACAACTCGATTTTCCAGATTGATCGGAAATTTTTTCGGCACACAAAAAAAACATAATTAGTACATTTACACGTCGATATTGGATAGAATTTCACCAGAAATCACCTACTTGTATTATACTATACAATATTCGCGTATTTCTTTTATGGAACGATCAAAAAATGATACTTCGTAAGATAAATAACAATATTAAAACTCACAAAAAGTATAACAGTGTATTCGCGTGTACGAATTGTTATTTTTTTCGAAGACGTGCGTTAATCTGAGCAAAAATCGACGTGTACGTCATTAATTTTCGGTGCGTATTTTGAAGTGTATCGTTAATTTCTGGCGTTTAATGCCTCCATCATTAGCCGATTTTATTCGGTTATTCAGGAACTTGCCCCGTTGACGGATGAAAATCGACGATTCCGCTCGGATCGTGAAGAAAATTACGCGACAATCGTCCTTTTCATTCCGCCTATATAACGGATTGGCAACCTTCTCGTTTTCGCAATATTCCGTAGACTCGGTTACGTACGTATAATAATATATAACGCAAAATAAATAAATACACACGGCTCGCGCGTATATATATGTATACACGAATATGTAATGTCAGAAGTCATCGGATCAGTGTAAATGTAAAGAAACAAAAACGAAAAACATTCCGTAATAATAAGCGCGATATTACATCCCAAAATCGTTTTGCATAACGATATATATATATACGTATACACGACGCGGTTATCTATTCTATCTAACGATATTATATATATATATAAAGGTGTATGTGTGTGTGAATATAGAAGATACGCAACCAATCGCGTACCCTGACCGTATCTCTCGTTTTACATTAAAAGTTCCAGAGACGATTTGATATCGCGTACTTTCGTGAACGAACCGTCTTCTCCGTTCACGCCCGGATCCGTGATATTGTTTTCAAACAGGATATTACGCCCATTCGCGCGTTGTTTATTAAAATCTCCAAACGATTTTATTCAAAAATATTCGTCCGGAGCGGATACGTTTAGGTACGACATTGTAAATATCGACCCGGAACGAAGGTGGACGCGACGCGGCGTTGTATAATTTCGGCAAAATTACGGTACACACGAACGATTTACATGAAACGTCACGTCGCCGAATGAGCAATCGATCCACCGCGTACGATTTAGAATGCCGATCTACCGAGAAAATGTTTAACTAACGGCCGTTCGATTGAAGGGCCACGATTAAATAGTAACCAATCGCGCACGGCTCTTTATCACGAACAAAGATTTTACGAGGTTTCGAAAAAACGTACAGTAGTACGCACGCGATACAGGTACAGTTTCAATAAATATTTCGGAAAATCGAATTTAAATTAAAATTCTATTATACGACGTAATTGACAATTTACGAGGGTACCTATATTATATACAGTAGAAGTATTATTGTATCAACTGATAAAATACAATATACGATTTTATTTTAAAAACGTGTATTTTGTTAATAGCTTCGTTAAACATGTAGGATCAAAGGTCCTTATAATAATTTTGCGAACTCGATACAATTTACGTAAGTATATATCATTTAACTATTTACCGACAACATTTCTAGATTTTACGACGTTAAACACAATATGATCAATATTTTTCTGAATTGATATAATATCGTAAATGTACGTTTTGAACGACGTTTGCCGAGTAATTTTGAAATATAGTTTTTTAAACGTATTTACTGTCACGTTTGGAATAATTTTGGATTCGTCCAGGAAAAATTATTTTAACCGTCCGATTATTTTTAAAATTTAATATCCATTGTCCAAAATAATTTCCACTTTTTATCACACCACCCCGTTAAACGAAATGTATATATCACGTTATTTGAACTATACATAAACAATCGTCGGGGCTATTTGGCTCGTTTATCTATTTTCGAAAATTTGATATCGTTCAATTTTTTTTCTCCAATTTTGAGGTTATTACTTTTCTTATTGCATTACATTGCTGATTTATTTACATTTTGAATTACTTATATTATACGAATAACAAAATAGTCCCTTTTATTTTTAAATATATAGAACACAAATTTATAGTTTCAAATTACTGAAATAGTTAATAAATAGTTGGATTATTTACTAAGCGTACATTCACCGAGCAATATTTTTAACGGTCATAGATCTATCTAATTATTCGAAATACTAAAATAATCGTTTGGGTCTAGATGTGTTATTGCATTTCACGTGTCTTTTTAGTTAATCCAGAAGATTAGTTAAGTCCAAAATTGAAATCCGTTTCACTTCTTGGAGACTCGAAATATCCTATGTTGTTTTTAATTCGTTATTTTTATTAATAAATACGATAATTCAAAAAAGAAACCAATCGGTTATGATATATCACACAATTCGTGATAGGAACCTTTTCCGAAAAATTCAAGTATGTAAAAATTGTTTACACCTCGTGGTATATTGCATTAAATGACACGATGTGACGTTGTATGGTACATGTATATACAACTTGTAATAGATAGACACAAAAAGTCCAAAAAACCATTTTTATTCCAGCCGGGAAAAATGGTTTATATATATTTTTTAAAACGTAAAATTGTGCTCGATAGCGTTTACGATCTCGTTATATATATATATATATATATATATATATATATATATACACACACATACAAATATACTTGTGTGGGTGTAAGTGTAGCAGATGAAAAAAGAAGACACACTGTATTGTAGGTGGGAATGTGATACATGCTCCAGTGCATTATCTAAAGCCGAAAGAGACGATATATAGGGGCGGTTTTCCGGGCGAAAAATATCATTCAATTTGTCAAACCGTTAAGGCGCACAGTTGACATATCCATTTCAAAAACTTACACGCGTGTAATATTATTATCGTTTAAAATTATTCCGCGTTTTTTTCATTTCCCCCCCACTTTTCTTTTCTTCCCTCCCGTACGACGACGAGGTCTTCTCGTTTCACACGTCCCGTCCCGTACACGAACCCCAAGGAACGGCGGGCCCGAAAATGGGATTTCGTCTGATTTATTACGCGGCGGCGGAGATGTTGACGATGGAAATGGTGGGAGAAAGCGTGAAAGAGAATGAACAAGTGTGTGTATGTGTGTGTGTAAGAAAGAGAACGAGGGAGAGAAAAAAAAATAGTAAAATAACACGAGTTGGGAGAGGCGCGCGGGAGGGTAGCTCCGAGGAGAAAATCGGTCGTCATCTGGCGGTGAGAAACGCGTGTCGGTTATTTCCGAATTGTGTTTTTAAATTACGGTTGCCGAAAATGAACGCATTTCCATCGTCGTTCTCTTTGAAATTGATTTGACACACAGGCGAATACCGAATGCCATGTACGGCAGCCCTCGCGCGCCACTGAACGAACGCTAGAGAGTAACGGTTTTCACGCGTAAGTACGACGAAGGCAAACATCTCGAAGCGAAATTTCCCTCTCGCTTCCGGCGTGCACTTCGGGTGAGAGACGATACCGCGAGACGATAGAAATTTTCGTACAGTTCGTGCACGCGCTTGCACATAAATATAAGCGGGAATCGAAAAATATATTGCGCGTATACGAATGCCTATAATTATTGCTTCGATAAATTAAAGCGGCCCGAAAATTCGTATGCATAAATAATTACGAAATGCGTAGTACATTACAATAACGAAACGTCACCCGCATTATGGTTAGTCCGATATTTTTGAAATTACGACGCCAGAGGCCGAGTAAACATTACGGTAAAATTAAACACCGTTACTGATTTAACTTTTATCTTAAACCAATAACAATTTTCGATTTCGATGAAATATACGATCGTTTGGCCTACAGTAATAGTCGACGTTTTCTTATTCAGTTTGTTGATTAACGTCGTAGAATTCCGAGCTTTTCGACCATCCACGTTTCGACATTAAATTCGTTAAAAATACGTTTTATCTATTTATTTACGAACCGAGTAAAATGATTAAAAATCAAGAAAATAATATTAAACGTAATGTACGACCTCTTATCGAAAATCGTTTTTTGTTTAAATTCTTTTACGAATACTGAAAATATTTTTACACTAATTTCCCGACCTTTAATTTATTTGCAAATATTATATTACACAACGTGAATGTTTTGATAGCGAACCGGGCTATATATCTCGAAAAATATAAATACATTTTGTTATATATATTTTTACGTTTTTGCACATTCCAATCAATATTTGTTCATAACTTTAATATTTTCCTCGCCATCTCTTATACGTTAAAACTTTGTATCGATTTTCGATTTTAAAACAGCCACTGGTAATTTTATTTATAAGTTCTACAGAAATGTATTTCCGTGGGAATGTACATATGTCGTTTTTTAAATCCTACGAACATTTGCCGAGTAATTAATTAACGTATAAACGTCGAACACGGCGAGCCATAAATGAAACACTATATCAGACATTTTTAAGTTGGGTAGTTTAATATCGTTGCCTAACCTCTAACTAATATCTACCAAATACACGTTTATTATCGTATAAAGATCGGGGTAGACTAACACAATTGTTTCCACTGAATAACGAACAAAACGACTCTTATGATCAAATATTTATGTACCGTAAACGGAATATCGATAATAATAAAACGAAAATGTATTATTTCTATTCGATTTTAGTGTAGCAACAATATAGATTGAAAACCGAAAGTTATCATTTGCTGATGACTTTAAGGCACGACGATATCATTTTGAAACGGTTTACAAATAATCCTGAAATTATTACGCGGCGAATACAATGCACATATATAATACGAGTATTACAAATTCGTACAACGACTAGGAACATAAAATACGATTTCCTTATAGTTTCATCCGTCAAAAGCATTATCTGTCCGCGTTATATAATATATATTTTCGTATCGTTATTCGATATGGCGAACTATCTGATATTATATAAAGGTCGAAGCTAAAATGATTAAATTATCGTCTGCGTAGTTTTCGTTCGGAAATATTATATAATATTAAGGTGTACTACTCGGAAATATTTCCAGAGTAAATCGACGTTTACCCCGTTATTTATATCACGCTAGTTTTCTCCAACAATATCGCGTATTATTTTTATATAATTTAATAAAATTATTATCCGTTTGATATATATCGATTGTGACAAAGTGAACGAGAGACGTTTTTTAAGGTTTTTGACAGTGGGAGAAAAACTGTCTGACCGTAAGTATTTTTTCCTCGAAAAGTTGTCTAACTAAAAGTTCGCCGAATCTCTTATACACACGTACATGCGCAAACACGTACATATATATACTTCAAATTCTTATCGAAAAAGTACCTTGAAACAGCTATAGTTGTTGGAAAAATGGCGTGTAACCCACCAGGTTATTAAAAACGTGGATCCCAAAATTATTCGTTCCCCATTTCAAGGGTGGGCGTAACGTGCGAATACGTGACGAGTATACAATTTTCTAACGCGAAAAATGTTCCGTTACGAGACCGCGACCACCGGGAAGTCGGCTCATTAGTCTATGTCGTCTCCCTAGAGGTGAAACCCGGTGGTTTTTTCTTGAAACACTTCACTCGACGTAAGCGTTTTTTACTCCGCGGCGTCGAGAAAACATGTCCCTAGCCGCAGACGGCACGTAAAACCTCTGCACTGCGGCTGTGCACGTATTCACCGTATGTACCGGTATAAGTACGCACGCGCGGTGTATGTGCGTGTGTGAGCGTGAAGTCTTGGTCCGGATGGTCGATAAGAAGATTGTTTGCCAACAGGAAATGAATACTCGTGTTAAGTTCTCGCGAGTTCGCGTGTATATATATATATATATATAAGTTTATTGTCTCGATATATATACACTACACACGCCCAGTGTACATACTTTTAACGGCGTTTTAAGTACGCGTGTGTGCCGCGCTGAAGCCGTTTTACAGCGGGTTTAAAACAACTTCGGGACGTTAATAATGTTTGCACGCGCAACGTGAAACACCGACGAGACGCGAAATTAACGAACGCATATTGCCTATTTACTCGTTTCGAAGGCAACCGTTGTGTCGTCGTCGTCGTCGTCGTCGCGGCGGTTTAGCCTGCAGCGAGATCACCGTATCGTAATCAAAAGGCGAAAGCGGCTTTTAGTTTCAGATTAAACGGAGGCCGATGGCGCCACAATGCCGTACGTTTTTACGATAAAACGTAAAAACGGACTACCCGTGCCCGACGCAATGACAATGCCGCGATTCGGGTGTATCGCAATAACGTTACCTAATATCGATTCGTTTAAATATTTCACTACGGATTATTCAGCGCGAAATATTGACCGAGGCCGTTTAATAATTCGTTTACGACGTCTTCAATTTGGTTGCAAAGTATTGAAACTAGTACGAAATAAGTCATACAATTTTTCTAAAAGTACGGTTTTTCGGCATCACCACGATGTATATATATATATGTTCTCTACGGTTTTTTTATTATTGTCAAACGTAAATTCCAAAATGCCTACCAATGGCTCGAAGACGGCCGAATAATAATAATAACACAATTCTAGAACGTCATAATTTTAAAATATCTGATTATCCGCGTAAATCGAACCGTACCCGTATAGCAACACGAACGGTAATATATTGGGTCGGAAACGTTGGTGTTACGAGACACGGATAAAAATTCTGTATCGATATTGGTAATAGGAAAACGTTCGGAAAAACTTTATGGTTCGCGTAAGGACACAAGTGCAGGACAGAATAGCAAATCCGTAAGCATAGAGATTCCAAGGAATTTACGCTAAACACCGATATAGCGGAGGAAATGACTAAGAAAATACTTCACTGGGTTCGATACGGATATCGTAAGGCGAATATGTTGGACGAGATTATTTTAAAGGCCACGGGAATAACATAGGAAAAGACCAACGGCCTATTTTACAAAATAATTTGTAAATTCACGATTAAAATAAAATACGCGAGCCGTTTTTGGTCGTTTACGCAAAAATATAAATATTTCGATAGCAATTACATACACCGCTCTTATAATAAGTAACTACGTCATATTGCGAATAGATTTAAAAAAACGCCTATATTTTTAACGGCTCATGTAGACATAAATTTCGACCGTTAATTAAGGGCCATTAAGCTAAACAAAAGTAATTTTTATGAAGGATTACGAATGCGTTTGGTTATCGAATTTAGGTAAAACGTAGGTATTAAACGATTTTACCTAAATTGTTAGCGATACCGTTTCCGTTATGTAATTCCGACGCTATTTTTCAATGGAATAAAGGTAGGGAATTTACGAAGAAATGATACACGAATAATGCAATACACTCTTTATTCAACGATACGACTTCGAAATTCCGTACATAAATAATTACGCGTTCGAATTAATTTTAATAATTTGACGATTAATTCGTTTATATTAAATCGATCATTTCGGATCAGTTGACTTATAGTCGACTAAATTATATTAAATTGGGTCGGCGATGTATTCCAAACACTCGACGGAAAGCCGAATGAGTATTTGAAGGCTGCGGCGGCACCGAAGGGAATTATATGTATATAAAGTGTACGAAAACGAATGATTAAAAGCTTAAAACTTTGCCCCGGCCAACGCGCGCGTAAAATATAGAAAATATTATCATTTTAGCCAGTTTGTAAACAGAACGAACGAAAACAAAACGGATGGAGTATTACGAATTATGTTTTATACACGTAAAACTTTCCGACCTCCGATTGATCGTTTTTGCGTTGTTTTATGAATTGCGCGCGGAAAATTCACGTTTTTTCCTGCTGGACAATACGCGAAACCGGAAACAAACGGTTGTATGACCCGTCGTTATTTTTAAGGACAATTAGCGAAAATTAATTTTGCGACGAATGTTGCGATGGTTGCGCGTATTAAACGATATCGGTGAGTCAGATTTTACTCTAAAATTTTACCGAACAAAATAAATAAGGCAAAGAGTTTACAGCCAGCAAAATTTGGTGTGACATCGGTGCGACCAATAAGACAAAGACGTGAAACAAATGTAATTCGAAGCCAAAATCACCGACCGAAAAATAAAATAGTTTCGTCCGCGAATTTCCAAATTTTAATTAAACCTAATAAATTGTGTATAATGTTTCAAGATTGATTTGACCGGCCATCAAACAAACTTGCTATCAGATGAACAAAATAAACTCATATCAGATTTGATAGTACAATCCATTCGGCCGTGATGGACAATTTAGTGTTTCGCTTTACCATTTTCGAGATGGTAACCACCTTCCGAGTCGATAAAACCACGACGCAACTTCGTTCGTTACTGTCTTTTGCGAGGATTAACGGCTACATAGACCTACGAGATGAAAACAATAAATAAAAAAACTCTTTGGAGCCGTGCGACATTTTTGGTGGTATAAACTGTATTTAAAAGGAAAACTACAACAACAAAATTATTACACATTCGATGTCGATCGTCAACAGCATCTATCGACGTTAATGTCAATACTGTAGCAACCATATTATAAGAATATCACTTGTTCACACTCAAAGATATCGCCGAAACGATGAACATATCGAAATCAACCGTTCACGACATTATTAGGGAATAATTAGGCATGATTCGTGTCAAAATCAACTCAAATGGTGAGGACAAGCAAAACGTTGAAGGGTACCTCAAAGAACTTCCAGAAGAATAATTCTCAAAAGCGTATCGGTAGTGGGGTGGGGAGATGGATACGACCGGTGCATTCTGTACGAGGGACGTTATTTCGCGAAGAAATAATATTAACTTTGTTCTAAATAAAAAATTCGATTTTTAAGGATTTTAGTCTCGTTCGCTTTTGGACACTCTTTGTATATTATCGATTAGTCGGAGAGCAATTAACTCGATGTAAAATTTAAAAATCCACTCGTAAAGCGGCCGGCATGTACGGCTCGTATTATTATTAGTGTTTTCGAAGTAACGTTCTTCGTCCACTCGGACGGAAAAAACGAAACGGTCGTAAAAGTACAATGCGTTGATGATATAGATAAACCTGAATCTCCCGCCGCCACATCCACCACCACCGTCGCTATGGAAAAAAGCGGAGAAATAATTATATAACAAAGCGTAACAATTGAAACTATTAAACTGCACGATACGCAATCAAGTGTTGTCGTAGCAGCAGTAGTATTATAGCTGTATAAAGCCGCTATCAGCAGCGCAAAAGGATAATAATAATACCAAAAAAAGAAAAACCAAAGCGTATATTATAATTTATGCTTCGACCGAAGTTTTTCTGATATATATATATATATATGTGTGTGTGTGTGTGTGTGTGTGTGTGTGTGTGTGTGTGTGTGTGTATAGATATGTGTGTGTATATATAATATATGTATCCCGATGGAGCTTATTTATATTTTAACATGTCACGCGTATAACGGCGGCAGTTTATCTTGCGCTTTGTGCACGTTTTAACCTTTAACAGAAAAACAAACAGTACTCCGCGGGCCACGGCCGCCAATCCTCCAGTCATAAATATTGTCCGCGCGCCGCTCATGTATTTATATATATACGTATTTGGTCCGACAATAAAACTCTTTTTTTTTTTTTGATACCCGACACCGTCTTCTTGTGAAAAATAACCAAAGATAAAAACAGAAGGGACGCCGTGATATTACTACGGGTCTTGTGTCTTTTACGTCTTGCAATAATAATTATTTTCCGGATGAAAACAAACAGAAATGTACATATTATATATTATACACGTTTTAAACAACGTCCCGAGATACAACGTTCGCTTATTGCGGCTTTGAATATCTTCCGCGACGACTTTTCATTTCTTTTCGTTTATTTTTACTGCGAAAGTACGCTCGTTTCGGAGATGGAACGCCCGGTCTTAAAAAAGAAATCCTATAATACGGCTCTGTCATCGTTCTAACGCGAAACGTCATAATCTCGAGCGTTTATCGTCCTAAGGAAATTATAAATTCCTTTTTGGTTTTTTTCAGTACCTCCCCTCGTTCTTAATCCTAATGAGTAATATCACGTAAGTACACACACAAATACACGCATACACATGCATACATATATATACACGATAGGCACGTGACCAAAGTGTAAGGTTACGACTTTCGTTTTATCAACCGGTCGAGGTATTCGTAATTTTTTTTGCGGTTTTTTTTTTTTACCTACTTTTACCGTAAAAGTTTTACGCGCGCAATGGTATAAAAATATGATCGTGGTTTATCGGAAGCGTTTTACGATTTTTTTTGTTTCGCGTTTTTTTCTCCCTAAGTTTGAACGTGTTTCAAAGTCTTACCTTAACGCCTCCCTGTAGTGATTTACAGCCGTCTGCGTGTCCCCTACGTCCCTTTGGTAATTCGCCCAGTTATAGTGCATTTTGGCATTGTGCGGCAGAGTCTTCAGACCGGCCCTAGAAAGAAATCGCATTGCTTTATGTACCATATATATATAGAATATAAATTTAAACCTATATGCACGATATAATATAATGTACGAAACGTCCGGGGAATCGGAAATAAAATCTGCCTTGGATACTATATACGTATATCGACTTTTTCATACAATAATAATATGTAATATTTTTGTTTTCGACGACTCGAAACGAAATTATTTGACTTGCAAACGCATAATATACGAGAAATCGAAGGGAAATTCCGCATATAATATTTTAATATATTTCGAGCATAAATGCACTTTACCGTTCGTCTCGTCAATTCCGATTTTTTCTTATTTGAACTCGTACGTGGTATTTACAATGGCGCGTTTTTTTTCGAAATTTTCTATATTTTTTTCATTTGTATTGTCTCAAAATACGTTTTTCATGAACACGGTGCGCTCGAACGATTTCGGCACACGTACCTCTTGCCGGTAACAAATTGTATCTCGTTGGTTATATGTTTGGCGTGTTTTTCGAATTTCTTAGGAGGGAATTTTTTCGAGCGCGAGTAACAATAAAATACCTCCGAAAATCGCGTAATAACCGACGACATTACGTCGCCATATTGGTTTTGGTCAACTTTCGTATCACTTTAACACCCCAAAACGAGATACAAGCTTACACGGATACAATAATTTTACAATATTTATCGGGTTTACTTGGTTCTATATATCCGATTTTATCGTGTGATTTATCAAATTTGTTATTATTATTATTATTGTTATCAATGGCGTGCGTAACGGTTACGTAAAAGTATATGCCCCTGCCGTCTACATCAAACCCAATAGTATACAAATTACGCGTATCGTATATAATCGTCGTGTCGAAATTAATAGCTTTTGTAACGAAATTAATTTATAAGTGTACTAAACGTTCTTATTCATATCCGAAATTTATGACAGTAATGGTCAGAAGCCTACGAACAAAACAATAACTTTATAAATATTTCGTTATCGTTAAACGATTTGCGTTTAGGTATTTCCAATCATTTTTTCAAAATTAGTCCTCGTTTCAATTGTTGCCTATTATTGTATCCATAAATAGGGCCACGCAAATAGATCTGTCACAAGCACGGCTCCGGTGTGTTTGATTTCAAGTGTAATTACTATATGTGGCGCGTTATAAAAATCGTAGACGTACGTGTTACGAATATTACGCGATAATTTCCAAAGGAAAGCTGAACGACGCATTAAGGGAGGATACTATGATCACTGTTTTCTACACGATGTCGGTATCCGACTATATCATAATAATTGCTTAATAGGCGTGTATTTTCCTGTATTAAACGTCGTACAACGTCGCCAATTATACTTGGTAAACGCCACCGACAATTCGAAAATGTCTCGGGACCGCCAACAAACCATTCGTGATAATCACGTGTTCTGAAATGAAACGTTCGAAGCGACGCCAACGAATTCCGAACATTTTTCTACGCATTAAACGTACGAAATATTCGAATACTCTTTCGTTACAAAAACAAAGCGAACATTATTACGTAAACGTCGCGTTAAATTGTCGCTTCGGGTTTTTTGTGTTTTACGGCGTAAACGTAAACACGACGTTAGCCCGTAAAATTCGCCGTCTACCGGTCGATGTAAACGGACGACGAATAATTTTCGATCGATGGCCGTTTATTTCGAAAACCGTCATTTAATCTCCGCGCTACAATTTACATTTATGTGTCGTACAGTACGCGGGCGCGATCGGGGACCGACGGTCGTCACACTCACTTGATAATGGTCGGCCTAGACTGCCAATCGCCGTTCCTCAGTACCGTTCTGGACACGAACACCAAAAGCGTGAAGGCCACCAGCGATTTCGCCGTGATTACCGTCCAGCTTGACGATTTTTTATGATTAAGCAGCGTTTGGAGTCCGTACACGCACAACAAAATGAGTCCCATGCTGTAAACCATAGCGGTCAAGTTAAACATTACGCCTATATGGGTTTTCGCGCGATAAAAAAACACGTCTAAACGTTTACAGCGCATTTTCTTAACAAAACCGATAACGGATTCGTTCGACTAAATCTTCGACACGTACGCGGCTAGTGTTTCGGGTATATAAAAAGTCGTTATTAGCGATAAATCGGTAACAAAAATGATAAACCGACCGGAAAAAAGAAACTACCGCCGATACGAAATTAGCAATTATAATACGCGTACGCGCATATTCCCAAAACGCAAACCGATCGAATAAATCACGAAAACCGTATACACCGTAATCATAATACGTCCAGGATATAATCGAATTCATCGTTCGTTTATTCGCATATGTGAAAAACGGTTCTACGTAATATTATATCCAAGGACGAAATCCGCGTAATTACCGAGTTACGGAAAGTTACGTTATTTTAGCCTCAGTTACAGGAATGTAACGATTTCATAATTTCGAAAACATCGAATTTTTCATTTCATATTTGTCCAAAAAATGTCAAATTCTTGAAAATGTTTAATACGAATTTTCGTAAACAACTCGGGGCTATACGTTTTTTGGTTTCGCGCGTGTGTTACGTCACGCATATAAGCTAGTGTCAGTTCGGCGAAATTTGTTTTACGTTGTTATAATAGATAATATTTTACGAACATTTCGCATTTTCGCGTTTAGTGCATATTAACGCGCTATTCCCGAAATTATTCGTATTATTTTTTCTTACTTCCAACGTTTACGCGATATTTTGCTTTAATTTACGCCAAATTATTCCGTCGGTTGATGACATTTTCTTTTAAGAATCATTTTTGGTTAGTTGCTATCTATCTCCGTAGTGTTCTGGTAAGGAAGTAGCTTACGGTTGCCGTTTTTATTACAATTTACATTTTAAAAAAATGGTTCGTTAAAAAATATATACATTATCATTTATTATTATTAAAAGGAGGTAGTTTTGAGTTCATCGAGATAATTTTAGTACATTTTATATTTTTTTGAAATTTTAAAATTTTGAAAAAAATACGTCTACAATTTTATATTTTGTGACCAAATATTAGTTCGTATTTAACGTCTTTTTGCCCCTTAAATTGACATCCTCTAACTAATAATTAATATACGAACATTTGATTAATATTTGGTTATATTGATTTTTGAGCATTTCGCTACATACTTCCAATAAGTTTTAAAGTAGAATTATTATTAGGGCGGAATTCACGACAACCCAAATGTGTCTTGAAAATGTTAGAGGAAGAATGTATCAATTTTAGACGGAATTCATAATCGTCCGCCAGAGGTCGACTTTAAGATCGACGGTTCCGTCCGAAAAAATTATATATTCCACGGAGAAAATTCGTGTATTTTATTGATTTATCGCGTTTACCTGGGTATGTAGAGCACTCTTTCGGCCACCACGAAACCCACTGTGACCAGTAGATTGGAAGCGGGAATGTATGGTATGACGAGTAGGAGGGCGGCCAGCACCTGAGGACTGTGTTTTTGCGTCTGAAATCAACAAACTCACATTTAGGCGTATGAATACGATTTACGTTCGACGCGAACCGAGCGTCGTATTTCTTGTACCGTTTCAAGCGTACCAGCTCTACAGGTTGGTTCGACCACCGAAACGAACCGATAAAACGTCTTAACTCGTTAGCTTCATTTCCGGGCTATCGGCGCGGAAGCGTTTTCGGTAATACGGCGACAATTTTCGCGTTATTGAGCGTCCGTTACTAATGCCGAGTTTAATCCGAAATTCGAAAAACGGACCATTTCCAAACGTTTGTCTGAATCGAATTGCGTTCGAATTGTCGTCCAGATTTAAGGCATAACAGGTCTGTGTACAATTATCGTACCGTACCGAAATCTCGACCCGGGCCACACGTGTAGGCGCGGGGGATAGTTACGCCCACGATACCACCCCGAACACCGATAACCGTTTAAACACTTTTAACACGACGACAACAACGCGTAACCGCAATCACATTACGTACATAACGCAACGGATAAAGGGAAATCGCGTTTTCGGTTACGTAAATTGGTCGGTGGTTTCCGTATCGTATATTGTCGTATACGCGGACGTCGATAATGATAATAGCGTTAATAACGCCGAAGAACTGCGGAAGGGCTTCGATGTTTCGCGTTCGCGACGCGTAATATCGTTTCAGACACGTTGTCGTCCCGTTGATTCGTAAAGAAATTGTTTTTAAAAACAAAATATTATTCTTTTTCTGGCCGTCGCGACGAGGGATATATGATTTTATCAGCAGTAAACCACACAAGCCGTAAATCTAATAAAAAACCGGACGCGGGATAAAAAAAACGCGTATATATAATACATCGATATCACGCGCAGTACGACAAAATAAATAACATTAAACATATTTCGCCACTGGAAAATGATTCGAATCGAAATGATATTTACGACGATATTAATTTAATATATGTTACGTGGGCGTAATGGTGGCGCCGTATATTTTTGGACGAGCTAAAATTCCATTATAAATCCGCGATTTTTCAGCGCACGCTACGTATAATTTAGTTAACATTTTTTTGTGAAATTCGATTACGCTAATGTCCCGTCTACGCTATAGCGTGGCCAATAATATTAAAAATATTCCTAACATTTTCCGTGTCACCTCTCGCGCGATTACAATTTTCGTTCTTAATCGTTACACGGTATTAATCGAAAATTAAAGCAAGCCGCCAATGCTCCGAATATCTGCTCAAATGAGTCACTTGGACAAAAATTTTACGTCGATTTCGTAACTGTTTCGCATTTAAAACGCAACGCCGCGCAACCGTTGTATTTCACTGACATTAATAGTATTTTTCGAACATCGAGAAATACGATAAATAATTGTTCCGTCTATTATTGCGTTTTAAATTGTAAAAAAAAAGTACAAACGTCGTCTATGTCCAAAACAAATGTGTCGGCTATTCGCTACTGGAACGTAACTCACGTCAAATTCATCCGAGCACTCCAACACGAAAAACTGTTGGCGAACAAAATAAAATAAACCGCGTCGTTGTAAAACCGACTTATTCTCTTCGCTTCACTCGGAATTCGAAAGTATTATTATTTTTACGTTGTCGCGTTTGGATCCGTCGACACATTACGAAGTAGATGTTCATAAACGGATCTTTGCTTGGGTCGTTATATATTTAATACTTAAGGGAGGCCATTTTTTAACGTTCCCTGCGAGTATTGGAAAAACGTGGAAAACAACGGGAAAATTGACGATTACAGTTTCGTTATAATTCGTGAAATTCGATATTTTTGTAATCGTTAAAAGATAAACCGCGATTAATTTTAATCGAAGCGCTCTTTGGTTTCATTTCATCTACGAGACAATTTCGGTAGTGTGGCATACACATTGTCACCTGAATAGAAGACGTTAACGGGAAAACTTAATCGGTAAAAATACCGATTTAACCGAATGCTGGATACAGGACGATTCATTCGGGAGACGGAGTAAGCCGAAGACAATAATCGCGGTGCACATTCGTCGACGGCGTTTAATAAATTAAGCGCGCCGAATCTCGGACGGAATCTGACGTAACCGGTTGGGCGTTTTAACGTTTTCGGTGAGGAGACGGCGATTTCGTCTCGCATATCGGGAAAAATCGATCGCGGAAATTTTTCCGAGTTCGTCGGACGAATTCCACTGGACGTATAAATAGGTGGGGCCGCGTCAATTTTCCCGCGCAGAAACCAACGGAAGGACGTCGAACGGTTGGAGAAAAGATCGATTCTAAAGCTCGTCCGAAAAATGTACGGCCAAGCGTATAATAAAGCGAGGCCCGCTCGGGTCCGTAAATATGATAACGTCGTTATAACGCGAATTCGGCGCGGCAACTATCCCACCGAGTCGTAATTAATGTAGGGAGATTTCGTCGCCCGCGTACGAATTGCTTGGCTCGGGCAGTGCGCTAACAGGAATTCGGATGGTGGTGGACTTTCGGTGAATTATGTTTTCCGTCCTTACACACCGGCGGATCTTCGGACCGGCGTTTTTGGCCCGCTATATATATATATATATATATATATATATATATATACATATTGTACGTATACACCCTGCAGCGGCAGCTCTACCTTTTCATCCGCCCATCCTCGTACGCTCCGTGCATTTCGTGTATGTAAGTCGCGGGATCCTCGTCGCCGATGAATTCCCCGGGTGGCCTTTTCGCTTTCGGCAGGTGCGACGCCGAACACCACGACGTGGCGCGGACGCGTCGGTTTAATCCGGAACGGATACCGGAATTTTATGCGCAATCAATTCGAGGGATTGCGTCGGCCGGACGGCGACCGGGAGTAGCGGCAACGGGCATTTAATGATAAACGGGGAAAGGTCGACCCGGCGAGCTCGTTAACATTTGGCCAAAACATTTTGGCAAAGATAAACGCCCCAAAATAGGTCAACGGACGAAGTACATTAAATTAAGCGTGTGTATGCGTGTGTGTGTGTACGTGTGCGTGTGTACTATATTAAGTATATATATATTATTTAGTTTAGATTATTATATAAATTCGTATATATGTATTTATAGCGCGGAAGTCCGACGGCGTTGCGTTAGAAAACCGTGAATTGTTTTACGGTACGATTTTAATTAAACGTATAATAATAATAACAACCGCTCGCGTATTTCACCCTGTGAACACCCCTTTATATTATTCGTCTACTGCAGCGGGGACTACACACACACACACACACACACACACACACACACACACACACAGCATAATAGAACTAACTAACGAAAGACGATTATACATTACTTTGATTCCGAGAAAATAATTAAAATACGTTTACCGCGAACGCGTTTTCGTGTAAATATAACGCTCGGACGCACTTGCGTTTCGGTAGCGAATGTTTGATACCCTATTCGACACGATTTACGATTTTCCCTCCGACAGTTTCCTCAAGCGTAATCGAAAACGTTCGATGCAACCAAAACGACGTTCAAACGTATAAACGTCGAAAATACTCGAGGACTTTTTAACGATCTTAAGGTAAAAAGAAAAAAAAAGTCATACGAAGCGAACGCGGTCGATATTTAGCAAAATTCACGACGAGGCCGAATCCGATTTCCGTACCGCCGATCGGCGTTACTAGGCCGGTCGGTACGCGACGGATGTGAAATTTCGCGTCGTACTCGAACGGTATACCGCCGACGTTCGGTGACGTGTGGACGTGACCGTGCGAGAGTTGACCGAAACCTACGGCGGCACTTACGACGGACGCGGACATAATGTTTCGACCCCTAAACGAACGTCCATCAACATTTCCCGTGGACGAGTTACGACGAAATTCGTCGCGAATCTCGCGGCCTCGTTTACCAGCGGAATTCGATAACGGTAATCACAATAGACGAATATTTAAACGACGCGCCGGATAATTCTCGTAATCGTAACTTTGCGCCCGGTAACGTACAATATCGCGAATAATTCGATACGTGATGAAACCACGAGTGTAATATATATATATGCGATATATTTAGCGCTTAATAATATCGCGATTATAATAATACGTCCAATATTCGCGAATACCGCGGACATGCGCATAATACCGATCGGTAAAATGGATTCGTAGACAACGTAATATTGTTCGATTTACGTGGGCCCGAGCCGATTAGTGGTCCATCGTCGGGTATCGGGACATATTCTCCATACGACTGGCGTTATAATATATTTATATACGACGCGCTTACGTTATATTATACACACGTGGACGCGTATAATATATACACGCGTGGAAAACAACGGGGACCACAAGTTCGGGGGAAGGGGGGAGGGGTAGTAATTCCGTATCGAAATTTCGGTTTTGTTCAAATATGTATAAAATAATTTCCAGGACGCCTCGTAAAATTCCCTATTGGAACGGCGACGTTTATATTGTAATATTATTATTATTATTATTCCGTCCGTTTTGTGTTCATAAATGTGTGCGCGTGTGTGTGTAAATATTTATATATATGAAAAGGAGAAACACGAAAAGCGTACGAACGTATCTGTTGTGTGTTTGCAGGTTCAATTTACGGAACACTAATCTCGGGATTTTTTTTTATATTTTTTATTATTATCGTCGGTACGAAAAAAAAATAAAACGAAAACGTCCCTTGTATTCGCGTCTATATTTAATATACGAACGCGCGGTGCTGTGAGCATTCGGTAATTTGTTCCACCGAGCACGTATCCGTCCACACCACCGTCGCCACAGACTCGCCGTAGTTGTCGTTAATTTCGCCCTCGATGATAATAATAATAACCATAACGAATAATCCCGGTTTCGTTGTTTGGATGAAACGCGTAAATCGAGAAATGTATTATTATTATTGCCTTCGTATATATTTTTGCCGTGGGTTAAAACGTGGTGGTTTGATCGCCCCTTATCGATCACTTTATCCAAAGTATTTAATCGCTATCCACAATTTCGTTAACAATTTTAGTAAATTTTTAATATACGCTTGACGCCCACTGTTTGATCGTCGAAATTGTTTAACAAAGGCTAACGGCAATAACGTTTTGGACATTTACTCGCGACGTACGCACTAAATAAGAACGTCCGTTGCAATTTATTTCGTCGCGTACTTTTTTCAAATTTAATCGAAATATAAAAATGTTCGCCCTAATTTCCGGAATTCGAAATTAATATTCAAGTCCGATCGAAACTGTTCGCGATTTAACATTTATACGGAACTAAAAATAATCGTCGAGTTTTTCGTTTAAAATTCAAATTTCAAAAAAAAAACCTAATCACTTATATTGGTCTTAACAGTTTTCACTAGTTCATTGATTTATTCCGAAATCCTGTACAACACCTACCTTGTTTGTACATTATTCTACTCAAATATTATCGCGACGTCCGAATATTAATCGAATATCGTTTTCAAGTTCGAGCCCGCTTTATATATTGTTTTTAACGTTCTCTCGGTGTAATACCTATTGACGACCGTGACGTTATTTTGTATAATACGTTAGACTCACATATTAAGTATAAAGGCGTAACATTCACGGCGAACAGATTTCACGCCACATAAAGTTTTACACCGAATTATATATTGCGAACGTGTTAAAAACGCCGGAAATATAAACGACATATTTCGCCGGCTATAAAAAGGTTTTTGTACAGTCATACCGTCGAAAACAAATGAAATTCGAAACGAAAAACGATATTGTTATTAGGGACGCGAATGTCGAAATTACTTTGAACGTCGTAATTTTCAACATTGTTTCCGTACCGGAGACGTATGACACCACACGTACGGACCACGACAAAGCTTTCTTCGAATGATCATTACCGACGGTCCGCCGACACGATTTTCGTGTTTAAAATCGCAATTACCGACTTTATTAGCAAAAACGAAAAACAAAAAGAGAAACAAGGGAAATTTTCGATGGGTCACGCGGAATTGTTATTTTTAACGGACCCGGCAGCCGGGGTCCGTTTCGCGTCCGGGGCGCGGATTTATTTTCGTGCAATGGTTGGGAGAAGAGAGGGTAACGACGTCGCGACGAAACGAATGTGTAAACGAACGTTGCGGGTGTCGTACTTACGTCCATATCCGATAGTATTTTGCACGTGGCGCACAACAGGAATGCCGCGACGACGCACGTTCCGATGTTTCTGACGTCGTTCAGGGACGTGACCAACGGCAGCGAGTTCATCTGCCAGTCGTGACTCAACGCCGACGGACATATCATCAGCCACAGGTTGAACGCGGCCACGTAGCTATAGCTGAGGAACCTGCGACGAACATAAGTATACATTCCGTGTGATTGAGGCATTTTTCGGAAACAACGCGATTAAACGTATATTGGAAATTATTATTACAAACACCTCGGTACGTTTTAAAGACGCTTAAAATGTACGTACATTGAAAATCAAGACATTTTCGCGCGAAAGTCTTAGTATACCTTTCGAACGACTACACAAGTGCCGTACGTTGGGGTATCACTAGCTTAGCTAGGTAAGTTTAAACATTGGGGATGAAATGCCATCGAACGAGTTTGTACGCGTTTGTATATTTTCGGTCGTAAACCGGGACGATCATCGTACCTTGTTAGGAATCGATATGGTATGAATAATAAGTATGGGACGGTCGTACAAATGCGCGGAAATTGTATAGTAAAATATATTTACAAATTGGTCACGCGAGGAGCCGTTGATTATTCGTTTCCTATTCCGAGTATTATTAATTAACCGGCGTAGTGAATTGCTCCGGGAAATCGAGAAATTAAAAATACGCCCATCAAACGTGTTCAACCATACTCGTTATCAAATATCTCGTTGTAAATTGAATTAGCGCCGCGTGGCGGTAAATACACGAATTCTAAACGGTAACGTATTTTAATCGCTTTGCGACTATCGGAATTTAATTATGAATTTACTTACTTATGAAACGATATTGAAGCGCGTATCGCCATTGCGTTAAAGTTGAATTAATGACGGGCCCAATACCGAACGGATCGATTCAAAAAAAAAATCGTAAGTAGTGGGAAAAAATTATTCGAACGTCGTTTTCTCGCCGAAATCGATTTATTTTCAAATTAACGCGGTCGAAATTGCTTAAAAACCTCGTTTATCTCGTCCAGGGATTATGTGAAACCTAAAGCCAACACGCGTCTTAAAAAAACAAGCGCAGCCACATATCGACAACAATATAACGACGTATAGACACGATATAAATATTTGAAACGGACAAACGACGTTATTGTTAGAATAAAATATTATAACCGGTGTTCAATTAATAAACTACGTATACTAAACGTTTTACCGGAAATAACGTGTAATTGATTTAATCTTCGTCGTCGACGACCTATTCTTCAAATATTATATTTAATGGTAAACATTAAAAGTTTGTTATTGGAAATCAATCGAAAGTAATTTATATTTGGCACGAACATCGTGTATATAAATTCACGCAACTCATGAATATTCAAACGAATCACAGTTTATATTAATAAGAACGTAATATCGTATTATCAATAGAATTCGAAGGCGCGAAATCAATTTGAGATTTTTTTTTGAGAAAAATGCGCCAAAAGTATTCGTAATATTTTTAACCCGTTTTCAACGGGAAACGATTTGAAATAGTAAAACGCACCGTCAGTGCGTCCGAAACGAAAAAGTCAACTTATAATTTATCGAAGTAACGAATTCACGACAGATCTGTGTTCATTTTCGATTTGTAATGAGACGATTCGGTGATCAGTGTTTGAATACCAAATATAAATATATAATATTTAAGTATATAGGAGGCTAATATGAATTAACCCGACGTAAAGCCGAATAAATGTATACTTCAAAAATATAACGGGGAAATCAGGACTACACAAAATGCGTTTCTCTACTATCGAAATGGGTGAATTTGAAAGTGGTTTCAAATTACGCACCATTCCGGTTAACGCCACGAGTCCCGTACAAATATTTTTGCGTTCAAATTACATTTTTCGTTAAACTTCCAATTTGAAACAATACGTCGTGGGTTCACTCGAACTCGGTGAAACGTCAGTTATTTATAATTAAATAACGAACCGTGTCCTGACGAAGTATCTTACGATTTATGGGTAGAAAAACGTTTGTACTCAACGCGCTGCTAACCGATTACTCGTGATAGAATAACACCGACTACTTGCCCGAGGTTGAACGAATATTTCGAATTTGTCATAATTATTATAATCGAACGATTTTTAATATGTTCGTATTAAGTCCGACCGATACGACCGTCGGGTAATTAATATTTCGGAGTTTTAATAAGCGTGCGTCTATGTACACGCACGTGTAAACGTTACACGTTTCGTGTATCTTCCCGCCATTCGCGAGAAGAACGCGGATTAATCGCGTGCCGTGTTGTTTTATAATCACAGCGTGTAAACAACGTACCCGTCTAAGCACGCCCCAATACCCGTGCTCACCAAAAACGCCCGGCGAATTCGGCGATTAATTCGTTCGCGCGAAACTTTGTATTTCAATTGTATACGATACATATATATATATATATATACACGCGTGCAATGTACTTCGAGTACCGTCAAAGACGATCAACTGGAATCGACAACAATAGCCGAGAAACGTTGTCATCAGACGAAGAGTTATTATGGTTGGAGAAATTTGAGTAAAAAATGAACGTTGTTACTATATTCGATACCCAGATATAGGGCTTTATATTTATGATTAAATGTTCTATATATAAACCTGTGGGTCGTATTAAATTTGAACCCTCGAAAAGTACAAAAACTCTCCAGTCCAAAACGGATATATTATCAGTTTTACGGGGTTCTTTCGCCATTTTTGGATGGTTTAAAAAAAAAAAACTAGTGGATAAATCGAAAACGATGTTACGTATCGACTAAATACAATTTGTTTCCCGGACGTAACCACGTGTCAATGTCAACACATAAAAAATGTTCGCCCCAAAAAATAAGAAAAAACACCGTCGTAAATTACAAAAACCCGCTCCACTTTACTCGGAATGTATAATCCTATAAATCGTCGGTCGCAATTTTTTCGAATTGAAATTTTCAATAATGGAAAGTTCAATATAATATGACGATATTCGTTCTATCTCCAAACGCGTAGCACGATTAGTTAAGTGATTTTAAGAGCGGCAAACGCGATAATACATTAAAAATGTACATTCCGGATACCCGTGCGCGTTTCACGAAACTCTGAGCTACGATAATACTCGATTTTAATACGAAAACGTTATTACGATGTGATTCGTAAGTTTGATACTCCAATAGGGAGCACACGCCGGTAGTTGTTTCGCGAACATGACGTCGCTATCGAATTCAGCGCGTGCTATACACTACACGGAAATGGCCGTCACAAATTGTACCGATTGAACCGACGTCCGCGGCACCTACGACATTCGACGGCGGGTTTCCTTTATTTTCATGTTTAATAAACTTCGGATTAGCGCGATGATTCACGCGAATAATTCTCGCGTTGCCGAGGCCGGGCGGAACGATTATAACTCAAAACGGCAGGCGTTATCCAGGGACATTTTAGTGGTTTCGTGGAATGCGAATACAATCTAATAGGTATGCGCGCGCGCGCGTGCAGCCACCACGCAAGCACAAAATAGCGTAAACGCGTACACGGCAGCGAGATCGTGATATCGCGCGCGCGCCGAGTATCCACCAGTCCGCAGATTGCGAGAGGGCGTGGTGAGAGAGGAGCGCTCGAGAAAGGGTATACACGGCATATTTTGTTTCCCCTGATTCTTCTATCCAGTATTTCCCCCCCTTTTACCGGTATTCCGGACACGTACGACGTCGGTAAGTAATTTTGGAAGAGGTCTGTGTGGAACGTTGAAGCCGCCGCCGATTCCTTCGTGCAATACGCTTGGCACCAATACCGAAAGAAAGAGAGAGAGAGAGAGAGAGGAAACGTATAGCTCGCTCGACCGCGCAATGACATTTCTTCTCTCGCCAAACGTTCGTACATATTTTATGACATACGCGCTACTAACACGCGCGTATTATTACAACTAATAGTGGAGTTCCGAGAGGAAAATATTTAATTTACACGTCTACTACGGCTGTCTACAGCTATCGCGTGTAAGCTCCAAATATGATCGATTATTTATTAAAATGTATACGTGCGCGCGTAGTTTTGTCTTTAGTAATAAAAACAAGAGTTTAATATTTGCTAAAAATAACGAAATTCGATTTTATGAATAATAATGGTCGAAAACTCTTAAAGAACTTCGTCAATTCAAATACTTAATAATTAGTTTAATATTTTAATCTCGATCTTCTGTTGGCTAATGTACGGAAAATGTTCATCAAATAACTCGTGTTGTAGATGAAAATATATTTCCATACTTCAAAAAACTTTAAAATGTTATACTCTACATTTAGACGTATACGTTAAAGGAAATCGAAATATTTATACCGAAAATTAAACGATTCGGATATATTTCATAATAGAAAAATATAAAATGTAAATAATTATTAATTATTATAATTTTATAAAATATAAAAATACGAAACATCTCGATTCTATTAATAAACTAAGCGAAAGATGTTTATCTTCGATAAGCAACTTATACGTTACAATTTGTATAAAAATGGTTTGATTTCGATAATTTGTGCGTACATATTGGATTACGGAAAACGCGTAAATTTCGAGCGTTGTTTGCCGGTATACATATAATGTTAAAACCAAAGCATTCCCACTACCGTCCCCCGTTTCGTAAAATGTCGATCCTTGTTGCGCCTTTTTGGTGCGTTCCTTAGGCGTATATTACACTCATATATTCGATTCTTCGTCATAAAGCTTTGAGTTTCTATACGCGAGTAGACGAGCGCCACGGGCTAAATAAAATTGAAAAATTGCTTTCGTTTAGATGACAAGAAAATGAAAGAAGAAACCACCTACGTGCATTATTGCAAACAAACTATCGCGTTCCAACGAAACAATTTATATATACAGGTTAGCGTTCGAGCACTCGAGTTAAAACGCGCGCAAAGTTTAGCGAACATTTCGCAACTGTATCCGGACTAACCGGACTGCGGTGTTAAAAATAATTGTCAGGCAACGTCCGATTCGTAAAGCGTAACAATTTCGAGACAACTTTGTACGGCGAAACTGCCGACGTCGTCGGAGGTCACGTCTCGCGATCCAATGGTACAGTGCCCAAGTACGATTTAAAGGGTCACTCACTGATTCGGAACGAAATTATCGACCATCGGTGTTTAGTCTTTCGAAAGTAACGAAATAATCGTTGTTTTTGTACGGTTCGTTCGACTAACCGAACCGATCACGTCTACGTCCAATGTATATTTCGACGAAATGTTCGTGCCGGCTAAAAACCTTCGAAAAACCTCGTGATCTACATTTATGTAATAGTACAATTCGTGAACAACATTATTATTATTATTATTATTATTATTATTCTCGTGATCTCCCGTCTTCTACGAACGCGTACTTCGTTCTCCTTCTCCCCCCCGCCAATTTTATGTTCCACTTTTGTCGCCCCTATTTCCAGTCCGCAAAACAACGATCCATTCTGCAATTCGTCCGAGTATGCCAACCATCCTGCAGGAATGTGTAATAAATAGATTATGGACGGTCCCTGTAATTTAACGCCGTCTCGAGGTATGGTGTTCAACTCTCTTATGACTTACTCTATTACACGTTATCGAATTAAACAGGACGACTTCCCTTGTCTCGGGCCTGATTTCACCGGTATTGGGTGGTCCGCTCTGGTATTTTCGAATTTCGTATTAACTAATGTTACCACGGCGATGGTCTCGATCAATTTCGTTTATGTAGAAAATGGAACCCTTTCGGGCGTTTTTCTAATCCATAAATATATCGCGTAGTTAGGTAACGTTGGGCTAGGTTGCACTTACAATACCGACAATATCCTGGTTGGTAGGATTGTATATTCGTTTGAGGATTAACAAAAAGACAGGATAGACTAAGTATTTAGTGTAACAAAGCTGTAAATCGAAAAAAGATTCGGAAACGAAGTAGACATAAACCAAAAATGAGTTCAACAACGATTTCGGTAAGTTCGAGTTGCGAAAAACAAAATACCGAAAATAATTCGACATTTTTGGAAACGTGATTTGTATAAATCGCGTTTTCGAATCAGTTAATTGTCAATGTCAGATTTTGACCATAGAAATACATTTTTGTCCTTATACTAGGAAAATTGTTCTAGTTTTCTTATCAAAATTCTGGATTTTAGAAATTGAAATATCGGAATTTTTCCGCAATGTAAAATTTAATATATTTTGATAAAATATATACCTTTATATTTTTACGTATACAATTACGTAATACCTAGTGGAACGCACTCGCTTTGAGGGCTCAGTATCACAGGATTTTAGTTTTGACCGATTCGCTATGCTAAACTGGTATTACGGTTAAATTAAATGACGTAAGTATTACTTCAAAAGCAAGATTGAATTTTCAAAATATTTTACTTCCACGATTCTTTTTAAAAAAAGTAGTTTTTTTAATCGTGTTTACGCCAATAGTTATGGTAAATTCCGTCACCGAGTACATTTAAACGTTTTACGATTTCGTTTATACGACGTAATAAAATATTTAACTTATTTATTCATAAGCATTGCCTAGCGTGTATTTCGATTTTATAAAATTCCGAATACTTTTCACAATAAACCCGCGGAAGAAAAATATTGTTCAAAAGGCCAATCGTTTCTGCGCACTCGAAATGTTCCGACATATGCGGACGTCAACAGGTTATTTGTTTGCATAGATTAAAAACACGCGCTACACGGCAAACTTTAGACGGCGGGTGTTTTTGTCTCCGGATTCAAAACGAACTACGGACGGCTGACTGTGAAAATTCCTCCGCAAAACAAATATTTGTCGACGGACGGAAAATTAAATAATATCGCCGTTTTTACTAAGTTGTTAATTGAAACGTCTATAGTCTCGCGTCCGTGTCGTCCGCCCCTCTATCAATTCCCTGAACACTTTTGGTTTTAAACAGACAATACAAATACCGTCTCACTCGCTATATCTCTCTAAAGGATTTGGCAATCGTCCCGATTTGGACTGTGCCCAAGAAACTCCCGAGTGCCTAAAAGTCGTTAAGCCGTGTTTTTGTCATTTCGTAAATAAAGTATTGAGTGATACCCTAGGGTATTGGAGTAATTCATATATCATTATCTTCATTTTCCCGAAATAAAGGCGTTTAATCTTTAATATCGCGTTATTTAGAATAAACGTTTTCTTTTAAAAAACGTATTTTAATAAAAAAACGTTAAATAATTGTGATAAATTTTATAATATATTTAACGCTCGGCGCTTATATAATATAAAAAGTTTTTTGAATATAAATCGAAATATATATATATATATACGTAAATATCATTAACGGTAATAAATAATCGATATTTAAAATAGTATTATAGGTAGGCGTTTTTTAAAAATCTTTTACAGAGTTGGAGCGAAATGCGTTCAACGGAAAATTATATTTTACTCGTCGGCATAATTTAACTCCGCGCGCTAAAGACGAATTTATATTTTCTCGTTTTTAAATTTTTTTTATAACGTTAAAATATCTTACCACGCATTTATAAAATAACGGTGCGCGTAAATTATTTACTAAAAATTAAAATACCTAATAGCTTTTTTCGCGCCGTTATAATTTTTAAATAAGACGTTGTTAAAAGGACACGTAAATTGGAAATTTAACGGGGGGGTAATATATTAAACGAAAATACCGTGACCGATTGCATTTCCAATTATTTTTCACTCCGTACCGTTCGCCGATTGGTTCGAAACGGTTATATCCCCCGAATCAATACACTACACAAACAACACCGCGCCGTGAAAATATAACGATAAACGAATACCGGACTTAACGGTTTACCGAGTAAAGACGGGAAAAAATTTAAGACATTCGTTATAACATTTCTGTTTGCCCGCCGCAATCGAGTTTGAACGCGCATTAAACCAGAAGGATTTTCGTTCAAGTAATAATAATCCCGGGTTGTAAATTGCGTTCGTGTACGCGGATACGGTTCGCGATCTTTCGGGCGTACACGGGAATACGGATTTTTCGACGTTCTATTCGTTGAACTTTCGAAATTTCGTTTCGTCGTTCGTTCGCGGCGGTTACGTTATTGGTGACGTCGTTTTATCAAAAGTACTCGGTAGTTGCGGGGTGGGAATCGAAACGATAGCGCGAACGATAAGCTTGTCGATCGAACGCGTAACGACAACGCCCTGTGATAAACGATCGAATGTTGTCGATGATACGGAGAATAGAGCGTCTCAATTCGAGTGTACATTTGGTACATTCTATGACGCGTCCATGGCTGCTATCGGCCGACGGCCAGCACACCGTGTCGGTTATTTCGGTTTTATTCGTGGGTGCGGTTCGTTCGTTTTTACTTATCGCCCGTGGGCCGTTCGGCGTTCTAATTTGTTCCCGTGCGTCTCGATGCACGGCGCGACATTTCTCGTTTGTCTCTATTGGACGACCGTTTAATCGCGATCGACGACGTATTTATATGGCTACACGAATGTTTCAATATGGAATTGTCGGGTAATTTGTTGTTACCCAGTCCGTCCTTCCCGTTGTTTATGCGAGTTCGGTCGTCGTTGCACCTAATTAATTATCCCGAAATACGGCGCGTCTTATCTAATTTGTCCAAACGTTTTCCGAATTTCGTTCGCAAAACGTTCGTTTTTCTTTTAACAAAACGAATTCTAGTTCGCCGGATGTCTTTGTAATTATATTGTCAAGAACGATAATTGGTGACAAAAGCGGACAATGGAATTCGTTACGTTACCATTACGTTCTACGGACACGTATCGTAATAATACGTCGGGTATATATTGTTGTACCCGTATCGCAAACAATAATGGATTACGTCCAAGAATAAGTAAGCGCATATTTATTTAATTTGAAGTACCGAATTAAAACGGAACCGTTATAATCATACGTGTATAACTATATATATATGTGTGTGTGTATAGATTCGATTCTCTCTAATTGTTGTTAGCCGGAACCGGAGACGATTATTACGCCATACACGAGGAAACCACCTTTGGGGATAATATGGTACGCGATCCCAAATGGATTCAAGCAAAGTCAAATTTATCGTCGAAGGCGGCGTATTGTTGTTTTAACGGAGTGGTACACGGCGGCGGCGGCAGCTTCGGCGGTCGACCGTAGTTTGCGGAGTGTTATAATAATTAAACGCTCGAGTCGAGAGGTGGTACGACGGATTTATATATATATATATATATGTATATAAGGTCAAAGAGGTTTTAGATAAGTTTTAATAATGTAAACGAGTTTAATTTATAATTATTTCGTATATCTCCGAAGCCGTTCTTACGTATATTATATTGTAAACGTTCGAGAGAGCGAGCGCGTACAATCCACGAGAGTATGTTAATATCGTGAATAGAGCCGGACGAATGTGAAGAATTCGTTGGAAATTCCGGAAACACGGACGAAAAGAAAACGAGCGATTTTCGAAAAACGAAACCATCAGCGTATTCACGATACATCGGTATTTCGAAAAATCGACGATATTAAACGAACGTTCTACACGACGGACTTTCGAGCGGGAGACCGCGTGATTGCTGTGCGTTACCGGCTATCGTCGCCGTGGTTAATCGCCAAACGACGATAATAGTCCGTTCGCGCTTTATATAATTTTTTTCCCCGAACCAACGAAGAATGGAGTCGTCGGAAAATATATAAATCGCTAGACCCGTTAACGAATGAATGGGAAAGGAGAAAATACCGTTTTCGGACACTAACCTATACGCCGTTAGGGTGAAACAAGTGTGAAAACCGTCAAAAGACCTCGTTTCGCGTTGAGTGGTTAATTTAGATTAGGCTTAATCCCAATACGCGTTTGGGGAAAACTAGCGCGCTCGACCAAAAAAAAAAAAAATCATATAAACAGAAACGAGAAGAACGGTCTTTATATACGATATTAAAAAAATTTTAATTAACGGATTGCAATAAGCGTTTTTCCTTTCTAAGAAAATATATAATCAATTCCGGCCGTCAACAACCTATTGTTAAAACGCCGTAGTCTATGGTAAACGTTAAAAGCCGATATCGGTAATCAATCGGAAATAATTGAATTTGTCACGAACAACGCGTGTATATACACGATCTTCCGGGTGTCCGACTTACAATAGACGTTCGAAACGGAAAATTTAAAATGTACGCGTTCCTCGGAGCAGCGAGAGATGAAAAGAAACTAATATCGGTTTTCGAAATTCTCGGCGGACGATTTTCAAAACGATTTCTCGGCGCAACAATGTGGAATTAAGAACTAGGAAAAGTGTTATTGGCGACAAAAAAAAACAAAAACGTACTCAAAACGCGTAATTTAAAACGGCGCGTTGCAGTTTGCTCTTACGACCCCACCGTGAAATATTTTTCGAATAATTTTATCATCCACTCTCGTTATCGGTATACAACACTTAACGACGTGCTGTTACTTTTATTTTGAGTATAAACGAAAACACAAAATCACGTACGATATCCCTATGTTATTATAAACAATTTCTCTGTTAATAGAATTTTAACAATCGATATATAAATGTCTATGAGAAGTACCGCTGATAGGATATTTATATCCGTTCAGGTATATAGAGTTTTGTAAATAATTACGGTAAACTTATTACGCGTTGAACCGTTAAAACGTTTTGATGGATTGATCTTTCCGCCTATTATTATAATCGCGCGTATATTAAAAAATATATTAATTTAGAGTTTTATTGTCCCTTAAGTACTTCGCTAAATTAAAATCTCTAAATAAAAGGTTTATATTACGTGATATTATATACGACGCCTTTGTAATACTCATACGTTGAACAAAACCAATGCATCTGCCGAATTTCACAAAACCACCCGAATTTATCAGGATAAAATGGAAAAAAGTTTAATCGATTACTTACCACAAAAAATAGTAAGAAAATAAATTCGTATTACTTACGAAAATAAGAGACACGATTTCAATAATCTCCCGGTTAAGTGTACGTAAAGAATAAATTACGCGATCGAACTTGACGGTCGATGTAAACTAGATATATATTAGCGAAGTGAATTTAAAACAAATAAGATTTCTCGTTAGACAATACCTTCTGCCTAAATGTACCAAACTCGGTACAAAATTTGAATCAGATTTATAACAAAGTTGATCATCGTGAATTCATTTATACATCGTCAATTCCACTATTTCGTCCTTTTTATCTAAATATATTCAAAAACGGATTATCGACAATTTTTAATTTTCGATTTGTTCGACGAAATTTGGGGTGATAATATAAAACGCGGAAATTATTGCTTCGTGTACGGTAGATAAAGGCATAATATACCCGTCAGAATAGGAAAGTTATACCCTAATGAATTTCTTTTTTTAACGCATATTTCACGGACTTTTAATTGAATTTAAATACACAGCCCTAATTGGTTTAAAGAAAATTACTTTAGTATAAATACGTTATAATTATGTTCGTAAATAATTAAACGGATTTAAGTTCGCTTTAAATTTATTTATTTTTTTTACGTATTACACAAATACAGTGGACAAAATTCCATTAACTTTCGCGTTTTAATTAAACTTATTTTTCAAAGTACGACTTAGGTACACATTGTTCTTGTTATTCAGTAAAAACAGCAATATCGAAATTATTTATTTGAATTGCAGTTTCCAAACATATTGAATAACTCCTTCAGTCTTTATAATATATAATATATTAATATATTCTAAACAAATATAAAAAATGTGTAAATTAAAGACACATACCCTGTGGAATATAATCGTCCATATTTTAATATGAAAAAGTCTCGAAAAAACATTCTAACTATAAACATACATATATTTAAAACGAAGGTTTTGCACTTTTATTAAATTTCAGATAAGATTATAAACCAAGAATGGAATTTATTACGTATATACGACTACTTAATATAGAATAAAATATGTTTAAATACCAATTTCTCACAAAACTCGAAGAAGTTGAAAAATTCGGCGACATTTTTTTTTCTACGATCGCGAAAGTAATACAAACCAAGTAAAGTTCAAGGCTTACTTTTTTATATTCTTATTTACATTTTAAGGCTTCTAACAGAATTTTGGGAATAACCGTTAAATTGGATATTTTCCTTTGAAATTATAATAAAATGATACGAAATTTAAGATTTTTTTTTAGAAAAATAATAAATATTTTTGAAATAATGTAAGAACGAAACACAAAATTTACCCGCATTTCAGTTCATTGATTATATATATATATATGTAAATCGTTACTATTTAAATTGCATACATAAAAAACATTAAAAGCGTATGTTGTAATAATGAAACGTATTAAATATTACTATATGAAATATTGTTGAATTTAAATCAATTCGAACACAATGAGAAAAAAATGCAAAAAAACATTTCGAGTGTAAATTTAATTATGATTTTTATATACGTTATTTAAAAAAAAATTAAAGATTCGGTTATTATCGATCAATAAAGTCGTGAAAATCATTATTATAAAACATAATATAATTCAAGAAGGGTTATTATTTTCAACAAATATTAGTGTAGTTATTGTTGAACATCTGTAAACGTAAATAAATTCTATAATTACTATTAAATGAGTTTATGAGAGAACACGCTCATGATTAGAAACATTGAAACAAATTTTAACGTGTTACGATTGTTTACTTTGTGATTTGTAGGCACTATTATATTCCAAAAATTAACGTTCTTATACATATCGTTCAAAAAAATTGCACCAATAAAACTACAACGTTTCTTAATATTCTTATATTTCCCGGGATAATATCAATATAGGTTTTTTTGTTATTAATTATTTTTTTAAAACTACTTTTTTGTATTGAACGTGTATTTTGCGCTTTTTAATGGTACTTAAAACGTATTAATAAAAAAAATTATAAATATGACGGTAATAGTTATAAACTATTAAATAATAGGGTACATTTTTTTATATACTTTTTAAACTACGGTAATAATTTCGCTTTTTTCCTAAACATAGTCCGCGAAAAAAAGTCAAATTAAAAACCGAATACAATAGGTTCATAGACATATTTATACTGGAAAAGTTAAACATCTTTAGTACGTTCTTGACTACATCGAATAAAAAAAAACCTTTTACGAATAAAAAAAAAAACAAATATCGGTATTTTAGATGAGTGGCTTTTAAAACGTTTCAACAATACCGTTTTTAAAAAAAAAACATATATATATGGTTGAAGGTTTTAAAAAATACGAATAAATGCCTTTAATCTCTGTTTAATGTAATATTTTGTGACGAAATATTAACGTTAGCGTTATTGAATTAATTTGAAAAGAATTCCGTAAACTATTATAATTTCATAAAAGCCACTATAAATTAAAATTCTCGATCGCTCGATATAATTATTGTGTTTAATAACGGTACAATATACAATTACTTTTTCACCGATATCGTCGTTCGTAATAGCCCGTAACGTAAACGTTTATATTTTCTCTACAACGGTTCGGTTATATTCTCAAATATATTACGATTTTATTTTACGATTAGTTTGAAAAATGTCGAAACTCTATCGAAGGAATACGTCCGTATTCGATCCCTATGTTAAGGGATTCGGAAATTGGTATTCTCCGCCATTATGTAAGACGCACGAAACGCGGTCGTATGTCTAGACGTCTTCTACTTTCAAAAATAAAACGCCACAACTTCCGACGGTAAAACGGTAAATCGAAGCAAATACATTTTGCGACTCCCGGCCTAATGACACACCGTACACCAAATGGTGTAATCAGAACTGTCCGTCCGTCAGCGCGTGCCGCCGAAACACACGTAATATTAGGTCGGGCGAAACGCGAACCATACAAACGGAAATGCGCCGCGAAAATGGAAACAGAAAAAACGGCGATATATTGTACGTGTCGTTTGGTCTAATAAAACGTACCGATTTCGGCCACCCGAAACGAATCCACGTGCCGGTGGCAAAAACGGACCGCTTTCGCGACAAGCCGTCGAAATGTGTAACGTAATAGAGTAAGGCCGGACGCGACCGCGAACCAAAAACAACTATAGTACACCCCGGCGATATGTTCGTCGATTTTTGCGATCTCCGGCGGGGCGAGAGTTTTAGGCCCGATGCGTCCGGTGCGTCGGACCAACAACCCTCTCGTCGGCATTCACCTCCACCGCCATGTCCGAGGCACCGGTACCGGACAACGATAACCTCCGGGGTCGCGGCGTCGCTTAATACCCCGCGAGAGATTTATCGGCCGGCGGAATTTCTCCGCGCGCATAATACACGTGTACACGTAAATGGGGTTCTGAAATATGTCCGTTTTCGGGGCATTCCGAAACCTGGTGGCAAAAGTACCTCCCCCCCGCCGCCGCCGCACAAGTCGTCCCGCCGACCGACCCTTCCGCGAGCGCAGAATTTAATATTAACTGCCGCGTACGGTATACGTCGGCGCGCGTGGGGGTGGGTACTTTTGCCGGCTACGGTGCCGGGTGGCGGATGGGTGGATGGAGGTCGGCTCGTTCTCGTGCGCGCATAAGATACACGATAAATTATTCGACAGGGAGCCATTTAACGGGGCCGGACCGAACGGGGATATATTGTTGTTCGTGCATAGTTTTACGGGCCGAAACCGTTCGGCGGAGAGACCGAAATCCTCGGCATACATAATATACTATACTCGCGTGTGTGCGTATATATATATATATATTTATTTATGGATATATAGGTATGGCGGAGGTAGTGTAGGCCTACCTACCCGCCGATCGGATCATCGCTAAACAATTACCTCCTCAAGGTTCCGCGCGCGTGAATTAGGCAACGGGGCGACGCGGGCGGTTACGTAATGGTAGAAAGTCTTGTAGCATACGCCGAACGAACAGGGAGAAAACAGTTCGAAAATTTTCGTAATTTTGGGGAAAAATTCGGAAAGAATTCGGCTACCGTTCCGTACGATTTGTCGACGCGTTTTGTTTTTTGTATACGGGCGCTATTAAGACCTATCGACATCCAAAAAAAAAACGCGATGGTTAGTCGAACTCGGAATTTTTTACGTTACATAAATATACGATATAAAGTACGTAACAAGCACTTCGCGACGTGTACGCCAGCAATTATTTTATATTTCGCGAACGCACGATTTCACAAAGTAGACTCCTCATTTTCAACACGTCTTGAATTGCTCCGTAAAAAATGTGACGAAACGTAATAAAACGTATCGTATTATATTTTTGTCGCGCGTTTAATATTCGTACGAAATCGTGCGAATTTTTATCCGAGTACTTAAACGATTTCCGAATTATTCGCGTAAGGACGAAAATACGATACGGACACGATATAAACGAGGCGACAATAATACGTTGTAATAATGTAACCAACGTTATTGAATGACGAACGAAATATAAATATATCGTAACGTATACGGTTACAGTCGTTATACGATTGCGGGGAAGGTTAGGTTTATTATCGACCGATTTCGGATTTATAAGTTAGCCGCAGAAAAATTGACGTAGACGAAGAACCAGTGAGCGCTAAATCGACACGTGACCGACGGCGGATGCGCAGTACACAATATCGACACGAATGGCGCCCCCGCGCGTATGTTTGTCCGAAGTGGTCGGTACCGGTGCGGGCGGTTAAGTTGTGCGCGTCCATAAATCAGACGATGCGGCGTCGACGGTCACGAGTAAAACTTCATGCGCGCCCTCTTTCTATCCCAATATACGTCCTTTCGCGGCACACATACACCCCGCCCGTCACTCGCTCGATGCCGTCTACGTCGTCGGGATAATCTAGTTGGCAAACCGCGACGCGACAGAACGTTGCAGATATAATTAATGTGACCGACACCCTCGAACGCATCCGCTTCGAGTGTTTACGGGGACGGACGTCGAACTGAGGTGCGGTCGAGTAGGACACTTCTTTTTTTCTGAAGTGGGCATAGTACATACCTACGCGTATATAATACGTAAATATATATATATATACATACACACAAGAGGGTCTTTCATTATAAGAATTGATAAAAAGTCGAAAACTTATGGGCGACGTTGATAACGAAAAAATAAAATCATCTCCCGTAAAATCGGTCTTATTCGCTAAAGTATCGCGTAATTTTGATTACGAATTAAAACGCGATTATATAATTTAATGATAAAAATATTCGTTTTAAAAAGTACGGGATTCTAGTGGGAATAGGTGCTAAAATGAATCTAAAATCCGAGGTATTTGTATAAAAAAAAATCGTTATTATTAATTATACAAATAATTGAGAGAAACGCGACAAAGTGGAAATGTATCCGTGTTTTAAAAAATGCTTTTATAACGAGGCGACGAATGTTTTGAAACAAAATTCGAATACATCGTGTATTCTAACTAAATTCAATCGTCCTTTTTAGTCTTTACATTTTTTTTTTACGTCAATAATGTCGTCGATTAATTATTGATAATCTTCCGCCTTCGATTTATTTAATATATTTCATTGAAGTGTACGAAAAAATGAAGAACGCCTTTCAAACGTTATTCAACGGCGATCCAGTCGCGTTATTTACATAGGGATGACGTAATAATGTTTCGCGAAAAACTTCTTAAAAAGAATTACACGTCGCGATGAGGCGCAGGGCGTGCTTGGGGCGGAGAACAGTAATCGTGAACGAGTGGGCACGTCAAACGACGTTTTTGAGACAATTTCGAATCACCGCATAGCCAATGAGGACAAGAATACTTGAAACGTGATTATTTCACGAGCGCGGCTGACCAGTGGGTCTTTTCGTTATAAAACAATATTGGAAATCGGATGAAAACTTTCGAAAACGTTATATTTCGCTATCGCGTATTTCCATAATAGCAACTAACGCGTTAATTAGATGTATAACGAGTATTCGGTTTTAATTATTACGACCGCGTAAATGCTCCTGGATTAACGGTCCCCTTACGCGATGTATACGTCACGAATAAATATGCTCGTTATTTACGCGCTATATATTTTTAGTCAATGACTCCCCCGTATACTTTCCTCTCTGGTGCCAAATACTAAGCGTGAACGTAACGAAACGGTATTTTCGATCTTTAGTTGGAAAATAATAACGAAACGGTAAATGTTTCGAACAACCGTATTAACAAGCATCGGTCAGTGGCGATGAACGTTACATAATAAATCGCCGCGCTTAGTTGTTACTAACGGCGATAATACATCTGAGGACGCTGTTAGAAATATGCGAGTGGATAAATCGTGATATTGTATTGTCGCGTCGCGACGACGATTATTAACCGTTTCCTATTCGTTCGATGGCGTTAATCGTCAATCGTAAACGATTACCGTATTTTAGCGAAATAATTAACGAACGTTAAATCGTGATTATAACGACCGATCGTCGATCGTGGTCGGGAACGTTATAAAAGTAACATTTTCCGCTCGGAGCGGTCGAATAAACACACGGTACGCTCGAAAAACGCTCTAACTTTCCCCTCCATGTCCCGTAACCTAACGATAAAAATACATCGGCTTTTTCTTTCCCCTAGATATAAATCCGTATTCACTGTCGTTTTTGTCCAATCGTCGTTTATTTCGTCGTCGTACAATTTTTCGCGTTAATATACGCGAACTCCGTATCCGTTTTTTCGTTTATTTTAATTACTACACGTGTACGGATATATATATATATATACGTATGTTTGTTCAGTAATACTAAAAATATGTCGGGATGTTACCCTCGATATTCGATTTAATATTCCGAATGTTTATGTTAACCCGTTAAGACTAATATATCGCGCGTATGAAATGTATTATTTACACTATAAACAGTATTTACCTGACTCTCGAGCTGTCGTGGAATGCGGCGGGGTTGTCCGGTTCAGTGAATTTCGGTAAGCTGCCCTGCAGCATGTACAGCCGAAATGTTAACAGCGCCACCGTCTGTAAAGTTTTCGGTAAGTGTACAAGGTGAAATGACATTCCGCAACAGGGCGACGTGTTTAAACGACCAGCTTACAGGATTCTTTGGTTAACGGATAACAGCGCGTTTTAGATTTCACGTAACGCTAACACGACCGAAACTACCAAAAACGAAAATCGTCAATTGTTGCCGGTCGGTCACGTTCGATTATTACACTTTAGATAACGGTTTAATGAAAACGCGAAACTACTTTACGAAAGCCGTTCGAATTCCGTCAATTATTCGCACGAAGTTACGCGAACAAAATAATTCGTCGGCACAAACGAAATATCCCAGTCGGAATATGATTGTTCGTTTCGGAAATTTCGTGAATTCCGTTAATAACTGCCGTTGAACTGAAACGTATAGCTTTCGGGTAATTTTTTTTTACAAAAATATAAATTTGAAATTAACATCGGAAACGTACGTATTATTTAATGAATGTCAAAACGAAATGGAGATAAAACCCGTCGACAAATTGTAATCATGGACGAATATAATCGATGATCACGAAAGAGCCCGCAGGAAATATTTAACAGAGACTATCGCGAAATAATCGAAGAAATTCGCCGTTAACTAACGCTTTTGTGCGTGTTGCGTACCTTTTTCGTTTTTGTAAAAATTAAATAATTAAAATTAACGACTAGTTTTGTACTTGTATGGAAAATGCGTATTATTTCACGCGTTGTCAACGTTACGGATTACATATTCCCAAAAGTCGGAGTTAGTAATTACGATTATTTAAAAAATATCGTCCGCGGCTTGACAGTCTCCATTCGGACAATGAAACTAAACAAAACCGACAACGTAAATCGAAAACGGTTTTGAAAAAGTGGTTTTGGTTCTTGATCGTTTTAAATAACGGTTTACGGTATGGTTATGGTTCCACGATTTACGAAAGTTTTGGGTTGTTAACTATTTATTTTTGGTCGGGTTCCAGTACCTGATTTCAAGTTCGTAATATGAATACAATAAACGTACCGCAGCTATGGTTTTTGCAGCTCTTCTCGTGAAACAATTATATTCCTCAGTCTGTCTATGTTCTACCAGCGACCTACAAAACAGACGGTATTGTTACTGTTAAACAGTGGAAATGGGTTTTTTTTTTAAAATTATGATCGACGCGTGTAAAAGCAAGAGCCACGTAATTATATAGAATTCACGCGCGTAAATACAATATTATTTGCTAAACTAATATAAAACGTGGCGGATTTAAGTATTTTGTATCGGGAAATAATAACGAAAATATTAAATCGTTTCAATTCCCACAATACAACAACGAGCGCGGTGTAACCTGTTGATAATTACGGCGTTTCGTATTAATTAAAATAATATCGTCGTTTTCCCGTCAACGTTACGAGCTTAATAAACGCGTTCTCTATCGACGGTTAAGGTAAAAATAATTGTACAAAGGTACAAAGTATAAAAATGGTGTATGGACGAATAGAATTAAAACTGAACGACGTGTAATATTCGGTAAGTTAAAAAATTCTTTTTAAACGTTCGAAATTGTTGTTTTTTATTTTATATCACGCGTCGAACACGTAAAAAGAATGAAAAAAATGTATCACGGTTTCAAAATATTTCGTATAGTTTTCGTCAATTTCGGAAACATAATCAATATTTGCGAACGTAAAACGTCACGCGTGATTTTCGAACAGAATCTGACGCCCTTATTTAAAAATTTTTTTCATTTTCGCACTTTAGGCTTTAAAACAATAAACAAATGGTTTTCGTTAGTATTATTTATTTTGACATTATAGTGAAAACCTTTACAACGACGAAAACGAAACGCGGCGTTTTTTTTTTTATATAAAACTGAAACGAAATGAAGATAGCATTTAGCGTCTATTCACGGCGCGGCGCTTTAAAAACGACAACCTAATTCCAGACGTTCATTTTCATAGTTGCGTACACTGTACCACCAGTCTTACATTTTAATTCCCGACAATTTTGTAAATAGCTGATCGCGCGTTTTTTATCGTCCCGTATAAGCAAATAAAAATATTATTTCGTTTATTTTCGCGAATCGACTACGACGTCCCGTCGACCACAAATACTCACTTTTTAATATGGCCCCACGAAATGTACACGTCATAAGCCAAATTTACTAAAAGGACCATCAGCCCGGTTTCTTTAGCCAACATCGATAACGCTCCGAACGAACAGCTAAGCATCACCCGTTCTCTGCGTTTCCACCGTGTACTGTAAATAAAACAAAAACGATCGAGAAATCTATTATTTATTTTCATAATACGGTCGTCTACACTTTATGACTAGACGCAGAGCATCGGTATAATACATAAAGAAACGAATATTTTTGGCAAATAATAATAATATTTGGATTAAGCCGAGGAAAGTTTATTTCCAATTTCGTAATAATTATTCGTTCGTTTATATTTTGTGGACCTAACGAATAAAATTATTTTATTTATCGTCAATAAAGTGTACCGCAATAACAAACTATACATTTTACGTACCGTTTTATTTTTTTTTCGTTCTCGTAATAAATAAATTTTAAATTTAATCGGTTAAGGCAAAAATTATCTTTCCCGACACCGCAGTTTCGTTTTAAATTAAAATATAATTTCCGTAGATAACAACTCGTATATTTATTATCGTATTTCCAAACATTTTAGCATTCGTGTGTATATAACAATACCATTTAAACTGCGACAAATTATTCTTGTATATATATATATTGTAGTTACAACATATCTATGTTTACAAATATTTAATGCGAATAATTTGGATTTAAACGGTTCGAAGGCGCGATTATTAATTTTGATTTATTACAAAATATTTACAATATCACGTTACTACTATTTTCGTACGATTTTCAATATTACAAAACGATATTGAATTTCACCCGAAGCATAAAATATTAACGGATCTTATAATATGTATGTATATATACACTGGTGTTTTAACGTATAATTCAAAAATAAAACGAGCGAATCTTGGAATAGCAAATCACCAGCACCCAAATAAAATGTCCACGTTCTCCCCACTTTGTTACCTATCTAAGTTAGCGAATAGTACGACGATTACGTGTATTTTAGGTTCCGCTATTCCGACTAACACCACGATCCAACGCGTTCGATATATTATTATGTTTACGCGTAAGAAGAAATATCGACATAAGTATAAAACTATAAGCGTTGTTACGATAAACTTAATAAAAAAAAATTAAGCGTTCAACAATCGGTTATATAGTTGAACAAAAAAACTGGGCAACAGTAGAAACGAGTTATTTAATAAAAACAATTAATTTCGGTTTAAAATGGACGCAAATAACGTTTTTAGAAACCGTTATTATCGAAAAAAGGACACGAAATGAATTATATATATATATATGTGTGTATATTCAACGGCGTTAAAACCTTTTGAAAAATCGTCTTATGATAGTTAGAAAAAAGATATTAAATTATTCTAAATTATATTTTTCGCGATATTTATTGAGCGGTGATTAGTTTATTAAAACTTCGACGTGTTTAAATTTCAAAAAAACTTTCGACTTTCAACCAACGTTCAGCCGATTTATTGTAAATTGTTTAACTACCTCGACGATTTTTATTCGTTGGAAGTATCGATTATTATTTTTATTGTTTAATTGTGGAAAAATAACGTTCAAAAATCGAATGCCGAAAAATTATGAACACAAACGATATCGAAATATAACGTAATTTTCGTCGTCGATAAACCAAAACCGCAATATTAAAAACGATTCCCGTTCTTGGCTCGAATTGTCGTGCATAAATACACACACATACACATATACACGACACTTTCGCCGAAATCATTTTATTATAATCTTCCGATTTGAAATTCGATACACGAACGGAATTACGACATTTCGTCGTCGTCAATACCGGCCACGTTGGTAATTCGTATTTGGATAAATATCGCGCGGACGTACGTCACGCTTCGGTTGTTTTTCATCAATTATGGTGTACACCGCGTATGCAGCGCGATTTTCAATAGAAATTCTCGTACGATAAATCAAATGCCAGTGGTGGGGGCGGGGTTAAACTTCGACGGCGACGTCCGCGCAAACGCACATATTACACACGACTATTGTTTCCTATGACAAACGTAATAATTACACACTGCCGCGGACGCGTTAATAATAACGCGCCCGCACATATATACCTCTATCATTATCGCAATATATACGTGCTTGGCGAATAATCGTTAGGTCGATTGTTACAAATCGCGCTTAGCATTCACAATGGCGGCCCACTACTGTTCGCGCAATATGCGCGCGCGCGTCGCGTAATCGCCCGACGTCGGTTGTGTCGCGTGACCAAACGACGGAACGGGCCGCGGTTTTCGTACGACCACCGATAGATTGTTCTCTCGAACCAGATCACGCCGATTGTGTTTCGCTGAGCCAAGGAGTGGACGGAACAACGAACGCCCGATGCCGAATTAACGATCGAAACGACGAAACGTCCACACGGACGTAGTTCGGGGGTTAGTTTACAAAACACGTTTCCGTCGCACCGATGCGATCGTTAATCAAAATACAAAAACGAATAAATATCACGCCGTTCGATCGTTTTCTCGGGCGGAGCGAACCGCCGCTAACGTAATTAATTAACGTGACGTACCCAGACGATATTTTTTTAAATTTCGGACAATATCGATCTTCCCTGAAACTTTCACTCGTCGAGTAAACGCGTTTCGGGCTACATTTATACGTACATATAAATCGTATTTAATTAACAGTTTTCTCGCTAAGTCCTATTAATTTTTGATTTTATTAATCTTCCGCGCATGTTTTTCAATTAGAGTTAATCCAATTATAGACGGAAAAAATAGCTTAGTAGTCGTTAGAATCTTTAGATATCGACATTAATCCGAGTAGACGGCCCGAAATTTAACGTGCCGAGGTTTTCTATTCGTATCTTTGGTTCCACCTGACCGGCGGTAGAGTTTGACGAGCTACTATTCTCAAGAATATCGCTAATCGACTTGGTCGTCGTCAAAGTCCGCGTAATTTAATAAAATAACGACGTTTTTAAAAAAAAAACACAATAATAATACTGCCGGCGGTCGAGTTTTAATTCCGTAAAAACGTCTCAATTATTCTCCAGAAGGCGTTTCAGGGAATGGGAAAAGTTTTTCTAAAAATTAAAAAAAGATCGGCCGAATCCTCAAAACGTTGTCAGAACGAGAAACCTTCGAGCTGTTTTTACCACTTTAGAGCAGCCTTAAGATATTAACGACGTTTTAACGTCCGTTTTGGACCACGTCGCGCACCACCGAGGGTGGTTAAATATCTATTATATATGTACGACTTTGGTACAAACGCAAACGTACCGAAATGCTAACCGCGCACGCCAGCAAATCCTTAAGGGTACGCTCATAATATAACGAAATAAATGAAAAGACGGTACTTGAGAGAAATGAACAAGCGTAAATTACGTATCGATGTATTTGTATAGTTTCAAAAAGTAATAAAGACGATCGCTTATATATATATATAATGGTCGTTAGCGGTAATAAACGTGTAAAAAAAAAAACTTTCTCGGGAAAACGACGCGGGCGCGGTTATATAACGCGTGTTTGAAAATTCTTCCCGCGTACGGGTCGCGAAATCCGTGTTCGGCCGATAGATTTTCCGCGCGTGTATATTATTACACTCAAAGCTCTCTGTAGGAGAATGTCCCCTCGGCTTTCGCGCCGTACACGTCGTCCTCGTATCCCTCCCACTCTATTCTATATACGGTGGTACGTCAGTCGCGAAATTAATAAATATATACGCGCGCGTATATCGTATTATTTACACGGGAAATTGTGCACGCCGCCATTTGCGGTTACCGCCCGCGTGATTTATCTAACCTGGCCGTTACCGAACGATACCGTCGGCGCGAATTGTTGAGATCCGTCGACGCGCCTCTCTCGTCAAAACGATTTCGTCGCTATTCGAACAACTCGCGGTACGCCGCGCGATTACCTAACGGGTTACAACGTGTACGCGTGGAGTTCGCCTTGATAATTGTCTCGTCAAATTTGACCACACCCCGGTTTCGTCACGAGAATCGATCGACTACCTAACCTAACCCGCCGAAGACCGAGTGAATTATGTCCCGGGAACGGGACATTCTAGTAAATGTACAGAAATCGCCGCCACGTACTACTCGTCTTGTTTCATTTTTGGAACTAACCGACGGACGTTAAACGTATGAGCGCGCCAGTACAATAAAACACTATCAAAATAAAGCGGCAACGTTTTAGCGCGTTACTTCTAAAACACCCATCGGCCCATTACCGTGCGTGCGCGTCCGTATTACTGGTGTGCCTACCGTAATCAGCGGCCCGACGAAATAACGCGAACCCCGCCCGAAAATAACAAAAACACGCCCGTAAAATTGTTCACAGTTACGTAAATTCGGTGCCGGGCATCAGGTTCGTAATTTATTCGCCTTAAAAATGGTTTCGCGTTGCCACGCAGTGGGTCGTTACTTCAATTTTGCCGCTAATGCCGTCGATAATGTTTACGTTTAATACGAGCGAATGAATTTGAATTCGTTCGCAGCAACGTTATTCGCGTGCCGCTCGTTATGTTCTTATTATTATATACTTTGTAATATGAGAAACGTTATCACAGTTTCGGATACACGATTAGACATATATCGATTTAAGCCAAACGGGTTCGTTTTTTTTTTTATAACAATGTAACAATTTAAAGGGAACTCAATATTATTGACATACACGTGCACGTTAAGTGTCTGGCTATAATAGTCATTAAAAATACGTTATTAAAATCGAAATAGTTCGATAATGACGGAATTTTTAAAGCTATTTTAAAAGGGCTCCAAATTTACTCGCGCCCACGGGATTAACGAATATTTAATTATGTCCATCGTTTATGTCGGTTGGTTTTATAAATATATAAATTTCACGCGTACTAGATAACTAAAAATGTGTTGGAATTTTGGAAACCCGACTCTAAAATATTAAACTCGAGTTACGTTTTCGGAAAATACGTGTTTACTACCGATAATTACCGAATTATATCGACTTACAATGTGTCCGTATGATTCGGAAAAAAATATTATTTTCTTGGCACAATAAATCGATTCGGCGTATTTTTCATATTCAATTTTTTCGTAATATTATTAAATAACGATTATCGATGTGCGGTAATAATTTTTAATATTAGATAATTTGGAGTTAGTATAGTTTTACGCGTTTCGTTTTAAATGAAAATTAACAATTACATTTAATCATTATCGTTTACTCCGATACACAATTTGTAAAACTATTGACCAATTACAATTGTGTTCCGTGATAACGAAGTTCTGACGTGTATTTTTATTATTTCGAGTTTATACGGTCATTATTTTTACAACGAGAAATTAAGAAATATATAATATAAGAAAGAAACGTTTATAATCACGCAGTTCTTTCAATACGTATTTAGAAATAATATCGTAAGTACCATTCGGATGGAAAATTGGGAACTTGACTTCTCTAATGAACGATCGATATTTTTTTTCAGTTATTAACATTTTAAACACAACGACAAATGCTCAGAATTTTCTCCGACGATTTGTTATTGACATTTTTTTTAAATGTGTCAAACTGGTACGAAAATATCGTAAATAACGTATGTCGTCTCTTCACACAAAAAAAATGTTGTGCGCCTCCTACGTTTTTTTTCAAAACGTAATATTTAACGAGAAGATATTCAAAAAAAAAAAAAAACACGAAACAAAGTTACAAATTTATAAAACGTTATAACTTTTCCTTTGGAAATTCGGGTAATCGTGTCGCCGCGTGTAATAAATAGAATCAATTCGGAAAAACTGAGTTTCATATAAGCTATATTAATCCGTTATCTATAGTTTTCGACAAATAAAAGCGAACGAATCGTAATGGTCCCAATGAAATCCGAAGAATTATATTTTAAATTGTATTTCGTATCGACCATCACAGGTACCGACATGTCCGCCGTACGTACCGTCGTAATTTCCCTCTTAAATTCGGTCAATTTTTCCCACGAAATCGATCGGGTTAAACAATTACCGCTCTAGTACAGTATCAATATATCGTGTTCGTTGAATGTTCGGAGTACGACGATATACGGTTAGATTTATTTAACGCCACAACGGTATTTCGTAGTAATGTACGAGGACAAAAAGTAACGATAAAACGGCTCCAAAAAATATTTATTTAATCCTCTACGTTCTTTTTCGCGGTAACCCCTCTCGGTTCTAATAAACGTTTGCCGCCGTTCCTGCCACGTTTTAAACACGAACACCAAATCATCTTTCTCGAGCTCCTTGCACCGGCGTCTGCACAGCTTTGACGACCACTTTTTATTGGTATTCAAATTTCCGTCCCCCGAACGGAAACTAAACTTCGGGAAATAGCCGGGCCAAATATGAACTTTAGTGTGGTATAGTCACGACGCCGGGAACGTTCAAAAAGCGTCCACCACGGTGTGAACGACGTGGGGTCTCGTCGCGCATTGGTAGTAAAATTATCTAAGCCGAACACGGTAGGCGAATAACACGTTACGTGACACGTTCGTACTTCGAAACGAAGTACATAAATATAGCCAATCGAATATGCTACACGATAGTACGCCGCGTAAAAGCACCCTACATTTTCTCTCGGGGTCGCTATTATCGTTATTTTATGAACAACCTTGGTATAATTCGGTTTTTGATGAGACGTTATTGTTTATTGATTTGTGTAATGGTCGTACGGTAAAGGCGAGTGTGGAAAAACGAAAAAATTATAACGTTTCCCAACTCGAAGCGGTTTGGTCGAGAATGGCCACCCCCCCCCCTTCCGCTATTATTACGCGTTCCACGCGATAGTGGTACGTCCGCGATGAATAATCCAACCGATAGATATTATTTGTCTTACGGTCATTTGTACAATACGCGGAACAACTCTTGCCAAGACATCGCGAGTGGTCGGGAGAAAAATATTCGCCACCCACCCGCCATTTACGGCGTTATCGATTTCCGAGGCAGTTTAAACGAAATCCCGAAATTAATCGTCCCGGAGACGACGTATTTACCGGTTAAACGAGGAAACGATTATACGGCCCGCATTCAGGGAATCAAAACCGTTTATTTACAACGGGCTGGTTAAAATCGCAATTTTCATTTCGTTAGCGCGTGACGCGTAATAAAATTTACGAATATCCTAAAACCGGGAAATTCGTTTAGTTCCCGTTGTTCGTGCCGTATTTGTAGTGGTTTGTTTGTATCGGCGTTTTCTATACGCAGCTACGGACGCGAGTAGCGACCGAAAAATTTGGACCGACGACTTTTTTTTTCGAACGCTCGGATTTCGTTCGGGAACTTTTTGTTCAAAACGTGATATATTTTAACGTTACGTCGTTCGTCCAAAATATCCGAGTCGACCGCGTACGCGAGGTTTATTTTTTATTTAGTGTATTATATAGTATGTGAACCGGCGTTAAATTTCACGTGGCGATACGGTCGAAATTGTATGAACAGTACACGAGTTTCGTATTAAAGTTTAATGAGACGGCGTCCTAAATTTCCCTTCGGAATTTCGGTAAAGAAATTCAAAAAAAGTTCAAAATTTTCGATTATTTAACGCGTAACGCTATATATATATAGAAATTGATACGTACACGATATATTATACGATTATATATATATATATATTTACGAAGATTAAAAATGTCAAACTTCCTCGTACGGCTGTATTATACAAAATAATATTACGCTATTACGATTTGAACACTCGTTTTAAAAGTTTCGTTTTCGGAAACGAATTTTTAGACGTAGTAAATATCACGTTCAGTTTTACATTTACCTTGACGTATAGTGTGTACAATTCACAAAACGTATGCAAACAGTTAGGTCGGTTTCATTTTTAAGTATCCATAATTTAAAACGTTTCTCGATTATCGTAATAGTTTTATTCGGCAAAAAGAACGACCAACGAAATTATCCAAAAGTATGCGAATTTCGGATATTGGAAATTTTCGAATTTAAGAGCTAAAATTTATTAAAAAATTACACGTACAATGTTTTTAATGAAATTCAAAGAAAATGTCAAAGAAAACTCTGAGTGTTTCGAGGTTTGAATCGCTAGTGAACTTATATACGTAATATAACTATAAATTACAAACGATTCGCTCAAATCGACGTCCATAGCACCTAACCACAACTGCATAATGAACGAAACGTTTTGGAATGATTCGTCGTATCTTCATTTGTCCACGACAATCATTAAGCGTAGTATGAGTGCTTGAATCGATCTATACGTGCGTAATTTTCCGGTAGCAAATTGTATCGTGTTGATACTTCGTTTAACGTTTTTTCTTTATTTACCCAGTATTTTCCTTCGGTGTAAAAAAAAACTACTTAATAGTGACGAATAACCCGTTAAAATGGTCGACACAATATCGTCATGTACTTGGATAATATTTGTATTTAAGAGCTTCCAATCTAATACGTAATATAATATTCGGACGATACCGATTTCCGTAATTTTCAAATAGAACGAAACGCTAAATTTTTCGAACACGGCGATTTGTCGCAGCTTTTAAATCCGCAATAATGAACTAAATCGAAAATGTCCGTCAAAGTAACGAACTCGATTCACACTCGTTATCGTTCGCTCCGTCAGCGAAATCCGCCGTATTCCGCGAATAACCCGGGCTTCGTACATCGACATTTTCCGTAAAACGAACAATTCTCGTCGAAACAGAACCATCGCTGACGACATATGGACGCGATTTTCGTACGGTTTAAACGACGCGACCCGTCTAAAAACACTCTCTAAGTTACGCCACCGCGTGCGCCATACGTATACTACAAATACTCGCGGCGAAAATACGCGGATGGCGAATGGATAAGAGGACAACGGCGATATTATCCTCCTCGAGAAATCGTGCGTCCCGGACACTAATGATTACACACGTCTGGCGCGCACGCTTAAACGGCCGCCGGTATTCACGCGGCGCCGAGTCTAATCCACGGACGGTGGGCGCGGATGACAAACGATCGTCAACGGCGGCGGCGGCGGCGGCGTAAAACTCAAACGCACCTGGCGCGACTCTCACGCGCAAAAAACGCCTCGCCGTGTTTCGGGTACGCGTTAAGGTGTACTCGGAACCGTGTTGGCGTCCCGGGCGCGTTCCCGCGTATGTGCCCGACAATTTACCGGGCCCGCTCGTCCGCTTATTTCGCCGGAGGGCTATCGTTCGCACGGTCGACGATCGTACGACACGCGGTGCGTCGGACGCGAACGATTAGGTCTAAACGTGCGACACCGTGCCCGAGAGCGCTCTTCAATTATTCAAATACATATACGCACGTACGCGGTGAAAAAAAACGAGGACGGATGGAAACGCTCGTTAATTTTCGAGTGAAAAAATTGCTCTCCAGTAATCGATTCGCGACGGCGAGCACGCCGTTACGCTTAATATATAAATGTATTATTATTAATTTCCCGTCCCGATGTCGGAGACGACAAGATTAATTAAAAATCAACCGGTACCGACGGGCGGCGGGACGTATCGATAAATTTTTTTCGTCGAATTTTCGTCGTTAAAAAACCGATACCTTTTTTTTCGCAAACGTCGCAGCGCGGATTACAGTCGTCACTAATAAATATTAATAAACCCTGTCGGGCCCGAGGAATTCCCGTGCGAATCGACCGGCTGTCGTTGCGCTACCGCAATGCGATTTAATCGGCGGCGGTGACGGCGGACGTTACCGACGTATTCCGCGAAAACGAATACACGATCGGAAAACTTGTTTGTTCGGCGGCGTTTACTTTTGTTCGTCGGGACGGGGTCGGTTGGTTGGCTGCTAATCGGCGTCATTTCTATCGACGTTTTCGATATTTAAGAACGCCAAACTACATAGACTATAACGAATCCGCTCGTTATTTTTTAATTAGACGTCGCCGGGAACGTCCGAGGCGCTTCTTTTATTTGTGCACGTTTCGACCATATTATCGTTGCCGGCCGACCGGAAACGTTTCGTAATTATCGATTTCGTTGAACTAATACGTACGATCAGTATGATATACGTGCCACTCAAATGCGTATTACGCCGCGATATATATCTCATTCTTCTTCCTCCCCTTATTCGGCCAACTTGGTCCTCAACATCTACTTGACTCGATCTCCCACATCATTCACGCACACACCAGCAGTCCTCGTATCACACTCAATCCCGTTCAACCACTTCATCTTTAGTCTTCCCCCTCCTCTTCTTCCGTTCACGCTCAATTTCATAACTGTTTCCAAATCTTCTCTTCTCGTAACATGACCAAACCATCTAACTCTATTCTCCCTCATTTTATTCATAATCGACGTGACTCCTGCGCTTCCTTTAATATATTCATTTCTTATCCTATCTTCTCGTGTCACCCCACTCATACATATAAGCGTTCCCATCTCGGCTACACTCATTCACTGCTCTATTTTCTTGTCCACCATCCCAGCACTCTGAACTATACAGCACAACTGGTCTCACTACACACTTAAAGAACTTACCTTTCAGCCTCATTCGAATTCTCTTATCGCGCAAGACACCAGACGCTTCTCTCCATTTAATCCACCCACACCTGATCCTATGCTTCATATCCTCGTCAAAACCCCCGTTCTTTTGACCCTAAATACTTAAAACATACAACGTCCTTTATCTCGTCTCCATCTATTGTCATTCCACTCCTCATTTTATCTACTTGATCCTTTTCCTCAAACTTGTACACTATCTTACTTCTATTAATCCTTAATCCCTTCTCTTCCAGAGCTAATCTCCATATGCTGCGATATATATATAGATTAATCGCTTACGTATCGACGATAAATATTCACGCGTAAACCAATTATATTATTTGTTCGTGGCTGAAAACGAGGTTTGTTTTTTTAAACGTAAAACTTTTTTAAAATTGGCTACATACACACGGTACTTTACCATACATGCCCTTTAAATATTTGTTTTACGCACTTCGAAGTAGCTATGGTGTACTTGTATATTATTAGTTTTAGTTATTTAGTTTATATAATTTACAGTTTGTACTTTGTATCACGATAATGCATTGCACATTATAACGCCAAAGTTTACGTTGTATCGCGCGTAGTTTCGTAATTTATTTAATCAAATGTTCGAAATAATAAAAGGGCACTTGTTCGAAATAATTCGCGATATATACGCGATAATTTTGAAACCGTCGAAATGATTGATGATATATTCGAATATTGATTTTTTACTACGTATTTAAACGTAATTATAAAAGACAATACGTTTTGACTAGTAAATTACATATCCAAACAATGTACTATTGATATTCGTATCCGTATAAAAGCGTATTTTTCTCAATCATATCTGCGAGTATTTCGTTAGCTACGGAATCAATAACGCATTTTATAAAAATAATAAAATTCTAGCGTAGTATTAAAGCGTACTGCAAAAACATCGTTATAATCGTTAAAGAATTTAAAGTAAAAAATATGCGTATTAAAAAGAAAATAATGAAATTGGCCGATAAAACTGTAATTCTTTGTACATTTATCGTGATAATTAAAAATACGGACAATTTAATATAATTACGTTTTTGTACTAAAAATTACGCGTACATTTCAAAATCGAAAACGATGTACGTGTAACCACATTAACGATTTTTATAAACGGATTATACATAATAGGCGAGTATTAATTTGGACAAATCAGCCGATATTTGATTAAACGTGTCGCGTTAGACTAAATTAACTATCGGACGATACGTACTAAAGTATAAAAATGGAGTTATTTTCGTACGAATTTTAAATTTAAATTTACGAATACGTATTTTTTTAAAATGTACTTACTCGTGGTACGTTAAAAACGATAATAGGAAAAACAGACACGCCAACACGTCCGCTCTTCCAACGATCCCGGTTACCTGTAACATGTTTATAAATTACGATGAGACATATTGTCGAACGCGTAAAATAGATACTATTAGAAATTCATTTTTGCGTAATCGACGAATATTATGTAGCGTTTGATTGTATTCGGGACACGCGCTAACGGAGTAGGGTATTTAGACGGTTGATATAAAACGATTTTTTTATCTTATCACAGAACGCTTGACCGCGTAAGGTTTGTTCACAATTACGCCCATACTTATTGGCACTCGGACTATTTCGCTCGAAAAACGACGCGCTTTTAACTAGCGCATTCGTTTAGATTCGACGCGGGAACTAGGCCGGAGGACAAGAGGAACAACGTGAGTTCACGGCGACGTATGTATGTGTGCAAAATAATATTTTTCGGCGAACGGTCGGCGAAAACGTTGTTAGAAAAATCACAAGTATCGTCGTGGTTAACACGCGGTTGTTCTGATTCGATTGATTATTGGGTGTACACAAGGAATTGTGAATATATATATAGTGTACCCAACTACACAATATAGCAACTACATATTATATAGGATAACATTTATATTGAACCCACGCGCACACACGTACCCGAGTCTAAGCCATTTGTTTACATTCGACTGTGACGACACGGCACGTTGTACCGTAAACAGTGGCGAAACCGTACGTGTGTGTATACAGCGCGTTTAAAAAGTACGAGGTATTGCAGTTTCCTCGGGGTGGAAATTTCCGTACCATTTTCCGCGTTCGTTTATCCGGATTATTCCGTAACCCGTACGTTCCGCGACGCTATCAAAAATGTACTTTTCCCCCCTCCCTCCACAGGCCGATCGCTTAACGAATTACGGACATTAATGTTTCGATACTTAAACGGCGCCGCTAGTTCATCGTTTGATGTTCGGCCAAGGATATAAAAATTATTCGGACGTCGCGGTAACTAGTCGATTAAGTTGATTAATGTCGAACGCGTTTTCCGAAAATGCGCGTTATTGTCGCGAAAAAAGGGGAGAGGATCGAAATTTGAAAATATTCTTCGACGGCTGGAGAAGAAGAGAGAAATACAATTTTCCGTACATTCCGAACACTTTGTACATATTACATAGTACGTTATATTTACCCTGCGCGTAAAAGAACCTAACACGGCTAACTTCGAGTAGAACGAAAATGAAAATAGGATTTTCGTAAAGCTTTGGACGATATATATTATTATTCTATTCTATATTATCGTGTAAATATAATACGTAGAACAACTGCGGTTAGATGGCAAACGGAAAATAAAATTTATCGATAAAACGCTTAATTATACCGAAGCTCGAATGTATCAGCAGTTACGAAACTGTTATCAAGCGACTAGTTATTGAAAACAACTAACTTTTAACGGTCACATTTTGTTGGCGCACATGTCGTAATTTTACTCATTACACATTTCTAACAATTACAAAGGTAACGAAACGCGTTACTATTGTGTTTCAGAAACTTTACAATTAAAACAAAACGAAAATGATACGCGAATAAATATATCGGATGGAAAATATTGCCAGAACCCAACGAAGTGATCAGGTAAGATACAATTTTAAAAACCCGACGAATTAACGAAAATATCCGTCCTAATTATATGTTTCCGTCGTTACCGAATTTCGTAATTTTTCGTTTTGGAAAATTGATTACGATAAATTCGAATTTATGGGTAATATTTGTTTCGGGAAAAATGTTTTCGAGTCAATACGCGCCATACACACTATTCGCGAAGGACATTCTTCTTAATCGCGGACGTGTTTGCGAACCGTATTTGTCTCCTACGGTTTGTACATTACGATGACAGTGGAGGTGCTACACACACGCACACACATACACACACACACATATATATAGGATGGTAATGAGATTAAAGGCGTTTTATTGCGCACACTTAGCATTGGCACGCGTGTGTGGACCATCGGGGAAATCACACACAGATTCGGTTGGCCGGAAATTTCATCTCGAAACTGATGAAAATAAAACACGCGCACAAAGGGGAACGAAAAATTAGAAAATTCGTTTTCCGTCGCGGCGCACGTGAGCGTATCATGCGCAATTAAAACGATAAACGTTCCCGGGGTATGTATTAATATATACCATGACCGCAGTTGCCGCTGAAATTGCGCCTTCGTCGACTCCTATAATTTCCCGCCCGCCGTCACTGTTCATCTCAAGACAATGTAACGTTGACAATGACGACAACAACTTTTAATTAAAATTACCCCTGTGGACTTATACGCGTATACAGGTCTATACAGACGCACGCGTATGTGTGGGTGTGTGCACGGTGTGTACTGACGAGTTTCGTACACAAAGCCGATGGCGACGTTAATATTTAACACACACACACCCACACCAAGATTTACCGTTCCGGAAATCCGCACATGCCGGCGCGTATATGGTATAGAAAAGCTTAAAGGGAGTTCCGATCGACAGTTTTTCCGGACGACAAAATACCGCGTACAATGGCGTCGCTTTGTTACGCTCGTCCCACGAGGTCAACTGACCATGAATACTGCGTACGGTTCGAATAGGTATATATTTAATATGTTACACATTTTATATGTTCACGGCCAAATGGCGTCTACTTCGTTGGAGGAATTCCGAGCAGATCACCTCAATCGGCATGGTCGCGTCGGATAGTGTACGCGTTGTGTTAGGCGAAACTGTTAGCGAACTAAAATAATATTCGATAATTAGGCACGTAAGCGGGACGACTATAATATTATCGTCAAATTCTTATTGCTCGATTTACTAAAAAATTAATTTTCTTCCATCTCGCAATATTGAACATGTCGGCTATTCGACCACTCGTTTCTAAACTTGAATGTGGGTTTGAAGTTTCTACAAAGTGTTACTTATTTCGAATTTGCGGGAAACACGCGTCATTTAAATATAAATCGCTAGTCGAATGTTTATTTAAATATATAATAAACGCCCTATTTCGCGTACATTGAAATGACTACTATATAACACGTTATTTTTTTGTTATATCCTACATTAAAACGTCAATTGATAACGACTCGTATATAAATCGATGTTCATTTAGTTTAAACGTTTTCGGAGGTAATTAAAACAATTGATTCAGGAACTATTGAAAACGATTATGCAAATTACGAAAAATGTCTATGTATGGAACCTTTTAATATGTAGTTCACTAGGTCGTATTTATAATTTATCGGTTCCGTAAATTTATTTGTCGGCAGCGGCCCGATGGTTCATATTCGTTATTAAATTACAAATTGTGCTAAAGAAACCAATTGTACGTTTTACTTTAGTGATAGTAGGTAAATGAATTATACAAATTATAGTCAAATCCCGAGTTATGTGCACGAAAACACAACGGTAAGAATATATAAGAACGATAAGCGTAATAAAAATTACGAATTCAACAGAAATGATAATAAACGTTGAATTATATAGACGACAAAAATCGAACATTATAGTATCGACATCGTGAAGGTTATCGACGTTTTTTTATGTTAATATTCGTAGTATGAAATTTGATATTCTATCCTATAAAAATTTGTTACTGATTTTCCATTAGATATAGAACCTTTTACTGCAGTATGGTTCGTTCAATAATACACAGACCTCGTATTCAAAAACCATTTCATTAAAAATAATATACGTTTTAGAATCCTTTCTTACGAAATTCGTGAAAGATACATTCGTTGTCGACCGTAACAATTACGCACATTTTTTAAAATAAAACGAAAATGATACAGTTTATCCGTTTTTACTAGTACCTCTAAAATATTTGAATATGACATTGAAAAAATTCAACGGCTTTATGATTACGTTAACCATTATTAATTATTTCGGTTGGTCCGAATTTCGATAAAGGATATTTTTCTTTCCTATTAAAACTCAATTATATAGTAAGTTAGCAGTTCATTATTTTCACGCTAATATACGTGAAACTTTGTAACAAACCGAAAGATAAACTTGCGGTTAAGGCAATATTGATAATATACGCCTCCGTAGTTAAAAATGAAACAACAACAGTCAGTAAAATTACGATTGTTTTCATACAACTTGTAACTAATAAAATTAACGTTCAATGTGGAAACGCGAAACGAGATTAATTTCATTTTAAAACGAACAATACGCGTTGTCGTTCAATATCATTCTCAAGCGAAATATGCAAGGACGGCTGTAGAAAAGACACTTTTGTCCATAAGATTGTCAAATCTATATTTAAAGTTGACTGATTACGTTCATGTTTACAACGGTTTGTTACAGCGAACGAGAAAATATCATTTCCATACAAAATACTTTAAATCGTGTACAAAATAGTATAATATATTACGGTTATCGCGACAAAAACAATTAACTGCGCGCAATTCAGTTTTGTTCGTTATATTTGCGTGTTTCTATATAATACAGAACCGATCGAAATAAAGAAACAGTGATAAATAGTAGGATGAGAAAATAAATAATTATTCGTGTATATACTATATATATATATATATATATATAAACATACACGTACAAAAGGCGAGAAAAAGTTTTTCGTATCATCAAAGAGCCTTGAACATTAGCGAAAAAAGAAATAAGAGGGAAAATTGGCTAACTGAGGGTGTCTGGCTTGAAACTTTTGGCTATTCATTGCTTTTTTATATTATTTATATATATATATATTATGCGAGTACGTAATAAAAAAGGTATCAAAAAGTCGTTCATGCACCCAACCCCCAACATAGTCGGATGTATATCATTTGAAAGACTTTCTAGGTGAAACTTTTTTTTTCGTTATATGCATAGGACCACCACCTCCCCCCTCTTAAATTGTGTTAGTTTTTTTTAACACCGTAACTACGTTCACGTTATACGTTTCTAAAATTCGAGATTATTGCGAATATGAACAATTTTTTGTCCACTTCCACCGCATCGTTTGACTACCGTCATTACTGATACTATACACTCTTCATAGTTGTGTATTTCTCGGTTCCGATACACAACTCAGTGGTGCTGAGTTGAAACGAATTATAAAAATGGTATATTCGTAAGTTACCAGTTTCCTTATTTATGAGTCACGGTTTTTCCCTTTGAAATTTATAATTTATTATTTCTTTCTAATTCCAAATAATGACACAATTCTATAAAACCTTTATCCGAATAATTGTTAAATATGTCCCGTTTTTCTATAAATTATTTAAGTGTTATTTTAACAAGAATGAATAGGAATTCAATAGATTTTTGTTAATGTATCCTATATATTTTAAATAACGTACAAACGACAGTTTTCAACAAATTTACGTGTAATAAATATTAAATAATAGATTTTATTATAGAAATTTATATTCATCGAGAAATCAACATATTTTAATTAATAGGTTGTGTTTCTTATTTTCATAAAAAATCAGGATTACAAACGATGCTGAAAACAAATACACGATAATATTTATGACCATAACGATAAAAATCATAGTTCTTCATTCGGACTATGTTTAGGTATTACAACTTTCACTAAACGAAATTATTTAAATCCCTTAATTATACTTTTCATATACGATAAAACTGGAGTTGGTTCATTACTTACTATGAGCCAATATTTGATAAAATTAAAGTAACAAAAAAGTTTATATAACATAAATATAGGACAGATCGTATATGTGTGAACTTTACAAAAAAAAAAATCGCGAAATAATTATAAATTTCGGTAATTTATTGAACTCTAATAACCAAAAGTGAGCCCGTGGTGCTTCCGGAACCTTCTATATATCCTATTACACGCTACTTAAAGGGATACAAATAGCTCCTTTTTTCCACTCTTATAAATTCTAATAAAACAAGTTCATACATCTCTATATTAGGTTACGGGATACATTAAAAAAAAACCTATAATAATTTCTCGATATCTGTTTGAGACGCCAAAAATACTGGCGAGATGATAATAATAATAATAATAGTGTTTGGCAAATATAATTATAGGAATATCGTCGAGAATACACGAAGAGTGCGTATTTTGTGAATTGAAGTTAAACGGGTGCTATCTCTGGGACATATTTAATGACTGGCGTTTGTAAACAGGATATGTTATCCCTAGCCGTCAACGAAGCGCAATGTTCGTATTGAAGAAAAAGCGATAATTAGCTAGACTCACCGCTTCCGTGTGTATTGGATGGACGGCGAACAGAATTCCGGCCAAAAGCCCATATTTGTGTTGTAATCCCGCGACTGAAATGCATAGACGAGCGAAGAAAACGCTACACAGGCCGTGAAGAACGACGTTTACGATATGAAACCAGACGGGTTGAAGTCCGAATAAATAATGGTTCAACCTGGTAAACAAATATGCATTCGTATTAAAAACAAAAACACGGAACGAATAAACTTAAATACGATACTTTTACTGGTCAATTAATCGGAAAGCTATATATATTGTTTTGAAATTCGTTACGTACTGCCCGTTGATTTTCAATTTTTTAAATTCAACTCGGATATAAAAATGCCTTTTTCGTATATGTGAAATAACGTGGTAGAAGGAGGTTGAGGAAGGTTAGTTTCCCGAAATATTGGTACGGGTTATCGAACTTCAAATACACACGGGTCGTTCAATCGTAAAACTGCTTAATACTATTGTTTGTCGTAAATGAATATATTTAAAACGTTAATTGCATTAGACGCAAACACGATAGTTAAATATTTATTTTGGAGAGCAGCTTACTGAATACCTGCTAATAATTGACTCCGTAATCATCGATCGTAATCGTTAATTCGCCGAAGAAAGTTTTTAAACCGATTATCATTTTGTGATCAAATGCACAAAACGTATATATTCGCATTTGTATTAATACTCGTTTTTTTAAAATTACGTTTATTTTTTACTTTTATTATGTCTTAAAAACAGTTGATGCGGTAACAACAGAAATTACCGTACAGCGAACAATATTGTTTGTAACGACTAGTCATTAATTAAATAAATCTAAACTTCATAATTATTACGAGGGCCAATGATTATTCATGTACTTTCATCAACTTCTGATGGGTCATTTTATTCGATCTGATGTGTAGAAATTATTAAATAACCAGGCTTGTTCCGTATGATTTCTTTAACATTGAGAAAGATATTTCTAAAATAATAGAAGGTAATTTAGGAATGTTAATCTTAAAATAAATGAAATAATAGCGTAACGTTTAAATATTTAACGTAAACAATGGCTTATTGAGTTACGCAAAAAAATAGCAACTCGCTATATAAATATGAAGCGAATTACCCCACAGAGCTTTGTTAACAAAATCGAACGAGATTAATATTTTCAATACAAATGAACATTAAACGTAGGAATAAAAATCATTTTATTTGTTGACGGCAGTTTAAGTCGTACATTTATATATAATTTATAGAGGAATGACTAAAATGATTACCATATATTATTGTGACAAAAATAAAAGAAAATATCTAAAACAAATAAATGAAAACCAAATTGGAGTTTGTCCAAAATGTGTGTGAATATTATTACTTATATTTACGTTTAATTTTAATTCCATTAAGACTGTATAGTTCGGTATGTATAATTTGTAATAACTTAATTATACTCTTGATTCTAAATTGGCAATTACAATTACCAAAGTTTCACGTCTTTATCATTCTGATTGCACTCTTGCGATGAATATTAGTTTAGGCTATTTGGCTGTATGTATATAATATCCTGTCTCCAGTAAGGTATATTACTTATCGTTATAACTTTTATTTTATTAAATTTTTATTATTATATCGAAACAAACTTACAAATATATTTTTAACAAAACGCAATTAAGTATATTCATACAGGAATATCTAACATAAAGGTAAATAATATATATATATATATCGTACATATAATATATTAAGTATAAACTAAGTGTTGACAGTTAATACTTTGAGAATTATTGCAATTTATTATAGCGGTTGTTTTTTTATTTAGCTACAAGCGTTGAAATTATAAAAGCTCAACGATTTCAAAATAGAAATTCTGGATAAATAAAATATAGAAAAAACACATAAAAGAAGAAAACATTTCCTTCTAGTTGTTAGTAATTTTAAATATGTATTCACGCATTAAGAATATAAATATATACACTAATGGAATAATGTAAAAAGTATTTGCATACTACTTGTATGTAAAAAAATTGTTTTCTTTTTCTAATGGCTCAATTTGAATATCAACTTCTCGATAAAGAAATGCTAAAAGTTTGACTTAAAACCGTATACAATAAATCGTAAAATAAGAACCGAGTATATTGTAGAATCGTAACTTTCTCCACTTATAAATGGGCTTCGGCCATATACAAAAATGAAGAGGTTGGCTAATGACGTCTATAAATATAAACCTGGTTTTCTTATTTCTACTCGTTTCTAATTTGCAATTCTCATAACTGAAATACGAAAAGTATTCTGGGCTACGAATAATATAAACGAAAAATTGTACTTAGAATACGTGTTCGAATACTTTACGAGACTTCTGGTTATAGATATACATATAATACGATTATAAACTGAGAACTCAAAACCAATTATAGAAATAATACCGAAATTTCGTACCGAAATATAATATTTAATTTATACAATCGCGAGTTTAACGATTTAATAATTTAGCGATTTTTTTTTTTTGGTAACTAGCCAAACTATGCGCGGAAATGGATATATATTGGATAATAATTCTTTGTAAAAGGCATACTCCCGATTTATGATGTAGCGCATGCCAAACTTTTTCAACTTATAATTAAAACAGAGAGATTATGCTTCTTCACTCTCTGTATCTCTCTCTCTCTCTTTCGTTCTCTCACTCACACTATTTCACTCATTCACTTACTCACTCACTCGCTCTCTTTCTGTTTGAAAATAATTAAAACCGAGAATTATTCCAGAAAGAGCTTACACACTCTAGCGGGGAATTTTATTCTGGCAAACGATTATCCGCCAGTTAATTTGAATAAAGTCTACGCGAAGAATATATAGATCGTAACAAAGTCCGAGTGCCTGAATCTTTTCCAGTTTCCCCCCGACCAAATCCTTGGTTTTTCTTTAATGAAGTCGTTTTAAAACTTTTCCCATCACGTCAACGGGAAACGCAAATATATATATACAATGCTGATGTGATTAAAACGTAGCGTAAATCGATTATTTTGCCAAAATCGTCTCCGCGTTTCCGCGTATAACAGGTTAAGTCAAAACGTTATCTTAATGCGAATCCCACTATACCATTCTATACATTAATATTTAAACGGAAATAAAACGATGTCGATTACGTTTAACTTACGCGTGAATTATATTATTATTTATATTCTCGGAATTGTTTAATTAATATTATAACGTTATTATTCGTATATTGTATACGTTAAATTCATTCGAGTCCATACCATCGGAATCGTCGTAAAATCTTTTTTCAAAACTTAAGAGAGTATCGTTTTAAATTTATATTCATTTAGTCAGTATTTTCAATTTTTCACAAATACGTCGTATTTACTATTATTGTATTTTTCGATTACGCGAAATGGATAGGGTTCTGAAACGAGTACATTATAAACTCATTTTGAAATTTAAAAACGCGTTTAGGAAAATAATTATCTTACTAATTATAATGCACAAAAAAGTATTCGTTATATAATTTTCGTTTAGAATGTTTTACTTAAAATAAATTTATAACTGTCAACAGTTATGTATAAAACTTTTTCATAGACGGCAATACATTGTGACGTTATGAAATACAACAAAAAACAGGCAAAGGCTAAAGAAATAAAAAAAATCATTTATAAATTGAAATTTCAAAGAAATATTAACATGATACAAATTAATAACATTATTCATGTTATAGATTAGTTACTAAATATAGGCATTTTGGTTTCATTTGAATGAGAAAATCAACTTGTCGAAACTCGACACATGA
>JAIPRN010000129.1:0-54370 GCA_025469175.1 Geopemphigus sp. TES_GeoC_2020
TGGAAAAATTAATATAATATAATAAATATTGGATTTTTTCTGTCGCAATAATGGCTTGAGTCCTTATTATCCATGTTGTCGTATAGTGTTCGTCCAATATTTGATCATTTCCAGGCATGTACTGGGTCAAATTTCTCAATTGAGAAACTATGTTTACATTGAATATCAATAAATAAACGATAATTGATATACTCGCTTTTATATATAAAATATTATATATATTATATTAATATTTTCGCGTCAAAGATTTATATAATTTAACCGGTGGAGTAATTAATAATTAGTCAAACAAAACGTCTTCACTGCTTTTCAAAATCAGGGGAATATTTTTAAAGGCCGCATGTTTGTTATGAACTCGATGAAAGTGGCAGAATAAAAAGATTTGATCGAAATTGCCAACACAAAAACCGTAATTTTTAAGGGCTTTTTATTCAATACCTTAAAATCCACTTTCGAACATTGGTACGCTTATTTAACAGAATCTATCATTTCATTCGAAATGTCAACCCAAACCTGTGTAGAATATGAATATTAACAGAAGTAATTCGTAGAAATTGTTCACAACATGAAACTAACAGGCCGCTTTATTTTATGTCTCAATGAAGAATAAAGATATCAAATATATATTTACGTTTTTAAATAAATTTTACGTTATGTTTACCTCCTTTATTTAGATACGCCCTCCTATGGAATGAGCCATAACTATTTTGTAATACATAGTATAACAAACAAGATATAGCTAATTGAAAATTAAAATCTTCAAGCATTGTGACTTTAAACTTTTAAATTTTATTATCTACTATCGATTTTATACCATCGTGATTATTAGCATTAAATAAAACCGTTTTAATATAATTATTTCAATTTATTTGTAAAATATTTGTTCTAGATTATTATTATCCGTAAATGTGTCACTTAATATATTTATTTATTTTTTTTTTTATTGGATAAAAGGTTTCAACAACAGTGGTTTTTAGCCTACATTAACTTAATACTTAATAACTTAATACTACAAATAAACATTGATTTACAATTTGTGACTTAGTTTTATCATATGAAAGAATGTAATTATTGCGACAGTGCTCTCTTCGATAAGGGTTTCTTGAAGTGTAGGAAGAGTGTTGAGGATCTTACCAGCTTCTTTATATTTGGGGCAGTTGATTATTATATGCTCTATTGACGGGGTCACATTACAAGTATCGCATATTGGTGTTATTTCATTTTTAATGAGATAAGCGTGCGTGAAATGTGAGTGGCCTATTGTAATTCGGATAATTATTACTTCCTCTCTTTTTTCAATGTCGGGAGAGTATTTAAATTTTTTTATGTATAATTTTATATTTCTTAGTTTGTTGGAGAGAGGTAAGTTTAGCCAATATTTTTGCCATTCTTCCATTATTTTGTAATGTATGATGATAAAAGTTTCGAATGAGGATAATGAATTGATTATTATAGAGAGTGGAGATGTAGTGGCTTCGTTGGCAGCCATGTCTGCTTTCTCATTTCCTGGTATCCCTATATGTGAGGTGACCCACATAAAACATATTGGACTATTTATTTCGAATATCAATTTTTGTATGTATTGGACGAGGTCATTTTTAGAATAGGAATTGTATTTGCAGTATTTGTTGAGTTGAGTATTAATATTTGGAGACCAGAGTCAAGGTGGGAAAGGAGACCAAGTTTTGATATATATATAAAGTTATACATAATTTAATAATTTAATTTAATTTTACATTAATTACTAAGTAATACTAATCTAAATCTTTATTAGATTTCTGCTAATAATATTATTTTATATTTTTAATTTTAATCTTTGATAGCGTGCACAATTATTGGATAATAAGTGACTGTTGTCTTCCCTGTAACTGGACATATATCTACCCATTGTTCTTTACGTACTGTATTATTAAAATGTGCGGAATATTTGTCATGTAAATGCGGCGGCAAAACATTGAAAATTTCATCTGCGGGTTTCAGCGCATCTAATGAACGCGTGTTAAAAATTAATTAATAAAAGAATTAGTAATAAAAAAATACGTACAAATTACAGTATAATACCAAGTCAATATATATTTCTTTCGATGAATCGTATCGAAAACATGCGTCAAGCTAGTTTTAGGTATATAAATGAATTTGATATTTATAGATAAATACATACGTGCTTGGAAAAAATGAAAATACTTCAGTAATCATATTGATTAGCAACAACAACAAAATGAACGATTATCCGAATTAATTATAAAGAAATATAAAGATACGAATTTAAAATATTTTATCGCGGCGTAATTAATTTAATTCGGTTACTTATTATACTATATACTCTACACTATGTAAAATCACATATAAATGCAACATTTTTGTGAATAACTGAGGTTATGATTTATAAAACGTATTTACTTAAACTAAATAATTTAAAAAAATTTATTTCGCCGTATGTTATATTTGTATAAAATTAAAAATTCTATCGTCGTAAATAAAAATAAATAAATATATTACATTTTTGGCAATGTTATTTTTGTAAATATTTCTTAAAATAACGATTATTTGTTTAATTTGAAGTTTAATTGTTTAAAAAATTATGTCTCTAAAGTGTTTTTAAATTAATTTATCGAGTATTTATAAAGATAATTGACTGCAAATTCTCGTTAAATCAATTGATAAGTCATATCAAAGTATTGGTTACTAATCTTTACTGTTACCAAAAGAAACCTAATATAAAATTAATTTATAAATTAATTTTAATTTTGTACTTATGTGAATGTATTGTAAGCTCGTTTAACAAACAATTAAACTATATCACGAATTAAATTGCTACCCGTACAATAATAATGAATTTAATTACTTAAAAGCGACGTGATGTCTGGAAATGTGTATTTCTTGCAGTTAGATTCAATACTGATAATTCGAAATCCAGCATCAATGAAAAGAGTTTTCACTTCATCTTTTGAATAAGTAGTATGCAACATTATTTTCATGTCCTAAAAAAAACAATGAAAAATTAGTATATACATAAAATATTAGTATATATATTGAGATTGATTTAAACGTAAATTTGTATTTAAATGTTAATTCGTATAAAAACCGTAAAATTATATTTATCTCGATGCAAAATTAAACGTGATTTGTGTGCAAATTAACAATTTCTAAAATACGAGGATTCGAATAAAGATAAAGTAACTAATAATTTGAATTCTGTTACCCGAGTAAAAAATTATTATTAATTTGAACGTCGAATATAATATCAATTTACTAGATTTAATTGTTTTCATTAAATAATATATGAAATCTAAAGTTGTTAGAAAGCCTAGACTGACTTGCATATTATCGGTAGAATATAGAGTAAATTAAATATGGATATTAATACCTCTTACCACTAAATAAACGACAATTTTAATACTCACGTCAATATATTTTTGCCATTCCGTATCCATAGATTTATATACGCCAACTATTGGGATAATTAAAAAGAACGTGAACAACATTTCTCCACCGCGTTTCAACATTAAATGCATATTCCTTAAGGCGACGGGTTTATTATAAACCAATTGAAAACAGAAAAATGAAAATATTTTGTCGAAACTACGTGTATAAAGGCCGCAATCGTTAGTATTTTCAATATCTACAACTTCGAAATTCACGTTGGAACGTTCGTACGTTCTTATGGCATATTCTATCATTTCTTTTGAAATGTCAGCACCAATCTGTAACCAATACGTACATTAGCGGAAGTAATTCGTAGAATACGTTCACAATGTAAAACTCACCAACTGTTTGATTTTATCCTTTATTAAAGGATAAATAATTTCACACGTCACGTCGCCCGGTCCACATCCGACGTCCAAAACAACTTCGTCCGGTTTCCAAATCATATTCCCTACATATTTACTCGAGATGTCATTAGCGTCCCTTCGTTGCAAGGCATTGCATTTAACGTATAATTCTGGACAATGCATTTTAAAATAGCAAACATTTCCTTACAAAGCCTATCCTTCTATTAACCGTGTTCGGACCGAAGCAGAACCACTAAATCGTCCGCGAAAGTAGTGATTCGTTAATCTCTTTAGAATATCTTAAGTATTTACGTAATACGATTAGATAATATTTCAATTGTATTCGGCTCAAAAAAAAAAAAGCATATTTCTATAAGAAGGCTATTTTGATAAAATTGTTAAAAAATACTTTTTTAATATTTCGTGACCACGTTGAAAGCCGAAAACACTACAAACGTCGTGTTTAAACATTTCGATTTTATTCGTTTTATAATACGTAAATTGGCTTGGAAAATATATTAATATTTTCGTAATATATGTGGCGAGAGAGAGTGAAAACCGTGCGATAGGAAGACTAAATACTCGTCGTGCCGGTAATGAAGAGTGCTTAGACGAATATACGGACTGTGGTGTCTCTGGTCAACGGTGACGACCCATCGACCAAACTCTACTGGTTCCACGAGCTACGCCACTACCATTGTTGAACTAGAACGGAGTTCGAACAATTTACGTAGCATTCTTTATACGCTAAACCGAATCTTTATTGGATAAGCGCGGTAATTGCGTAATAACGGAAGATGCGATTTTCGCGACCGGTATACTCGACACGAGTGCTCGATCCGTTCCGACGAGTAGTATGAGAAATGGATTCGCTAGGGCGGATTATATACGTCGTTTCGTGTTCGCTGTCATCTAGTGGATAGACAAAACACCTGAAAACAATGGTGGCGGGCTCGCGCGCGGTTGGCTATGTACACCGGCGGCCGGTGTGTCCGTGATCAATCGTAACGACGAATATTTTCGCCATCGTTTTATTTTCGACGTTCGTCTATTCTCACTACACGCGTGCATGTACGTTAAGTGTTACCGTTACGTTAGACCACGATTCACCGCTTATTATCTACGGTAAATAAATATCGCGATACGACGACGAACTCGATCTATTCGTAATTGTAACGCATCCCCGGCTAGTCGTGCACGATCGGTCGAGATTTTATTCGAAAAAACTCGCGAACAATAACGCTTAAACGCGCGCCCGTATCGCCAATAAACAATTGTGCCCAAATAGCGCGACGCCGTTTTAAAAAAAACCTAATTCGACGATAATGGGGAAATTGACGTTAACATTATTCGCGTTCGCGCTTTGTAACATCATAGACGTACAGGGTAAGCGGATGATTCATTTATCTTTTTTTTTTTATTTTAAAAAAGCTAAAAACTACCGGTATATTGTAGCTCAAAGACCCGTTGATTTCTTTTTAAATTGTACGAAATATAACCGTAAACCATTGCTCCTGCTCGCGTGTTAATAAGCGTTTCACAAACAATGAAATTACGAACTACCTTGAAATTTTGATTTTTTTCGCCGAAAAAAAATCGAACGAATCGTATCCGATAGAACGCTCTATTTTAATTATTTTTACGCACAAAAACAAAAGCGTAAGTATCTGTAAAATTTTATTATTCTACGTTCTAAGGATTCCGTATATTTCCTGCATTGCGTTTACATAATCTTCTACTGATACGAATATTACGGAACACTTGAACTTCCAAGTGTACGATCAAATTAGTGTTTAGATAACTGAAATAAATAATGACTTGACCTTATTTTTTAAGTACCAATACGTAATACATATATACTTTAACGTTTATTTTAGAGTTTGAGTGATTCGAATATTAGGTAACCTTAATAATTTGCTATTGTGACGTAATTAAATGATTAGCATAACACAGAAATATGGCCCCAAATTAGTAATACACCGAAAAAACCGTCAATCAATTACAATTTTTAAATGTACGTTAATTGTCAATGTACAAACTGTAATTAATGTACTTGTGTAAGACATAGATGACGTAGGTAATGTAATTTTGTAACGTTCTGCTGTTTTGGTTGGATTGTTGGTCCGAAGAATTCGTTATCCACTTATAATTTATCGTAAAACATTCGCCAATCCGAAAATTAAAAAAAAACCCTTACGTTTAAACGAAACGAATTAACAATAAAATTAATTTAAGGGTTCAACGAATGCAGTCCACCGTGGATGGCTGATAGTAATCCATTCCTCGCTAAGATTAAATCGACAATACCGTACAGGTGTCCTACATTCTTTGGCGATCCAAAAAAGGAATATTGTTGTTACAACTCGGATGGTGATGTAGAGTGTTGTGATTATCAACAGTATTTAGTTTATAGGTAAGAGATTTCCGTTGGTTTTTAATGGTAATGAATTTTTTTCCTGATATGTTACGATACACTCATTTTAGATTCATTTCTTTTCTTCCCATCATTATTATGGTGGTCATCGTTTTGTCAGTGATGAGCTGTATTTGTTTTCTTCTGTATCGTACATTTGCATAAATTTTAAGCAAATATATAATAAAATTAAGGAAATTAACGTACCGATATCGGTTCATTTTATTTCTTAAATAAATTATAATTTTAGACATAAATATTAGGGATCATGGTACCACTATTATCAAACATCTACATTATTCGAAATGTGTAAACGAATAGTACAGATAGTCATATTTCTTCAAATATTATTTATATATATATTTGTATAACTTTTGTTTTACTATAGATAAATGACAATTATAGTTTATTTAAATAGTTAATTTTAAAATTAAATCTTGGTTTGAAGATACAATTTTGTGTTAAAATGAATCCATAACACAGAATAACAAGATAGGAATCTAGCGTTTCAACGGTTATTGATTTGTAAACATATTTTTAAATAAAAACGATAAACATTTTATATCGATATATATTTATATTGGAATGTATATTTCTAAAAGTATGTTTAATATTTTTCACAATAACTCTTTATAGATTAATACACTCAATAAATATGTGTCACAATTCACATTTTAAATGAACTATTATTATACAGCAAACTATATATCTTAAAAGAAATTAATATAAATGTATGTACTTAGAATAATAATATTTACTCGTTTTATAATAGTATTCTTTCCATTATATATTTATCAAAATAATAAAAAACAATGAATATTTTTTTTTATCAATACATTATAATAATTTGTTTTCATAAAATAACAAAAAATAAGTTGTACATATTTGACCAAACGATTAAAAATGACATATTAAAACAATTATTTCACAGGCTTAGCAAAATAAAATTAATTGACATCCAGACTATTATTTTAAATGCATTTGGCACAGGCTTTGTATGCAACCTTATGAAACAAAGTATATACTGTAAAGTTCTTAATATTAAATTAATACAAAATTAAAAAGTATATAAATGTCATTTTAAAATAATATTAAGAAACTTAATTTCATTTTTTAACTATATATATATTGTTTAATTGTATGTATAAATATTTTGGTTATATAAAAAAGAATAAATATCAATAATAGTAGCGCTTTGTGTTTGATTTCTTCAAAATAAATACATAAACTCAATTAGCGTTTTAAAAATATAAATCATTAATCAATATTAACAAGAATTTCAATATAGTAATAATTCACATATTAATTTTTTTTTTTAATTATACAATTGAGAGTATTTGATTTTGACAATTTATTTGTGAAATAATTTACATCTAAGTTACTATTCTTATATTTTTAATTTATAAAAGTTACTTATATATATATATATAATAATTTTGAAAATTAATATTATTTGTATTCAGTAGTTAAATACATTTCTTTAAACTATGAAAATTGTTTAGGGTACTCATTAGGTATTAAAGGCGTAGAAACATTTGAAGCTGTAAAACAAAATATAAAATTACATAATGTATACATTTCTTAATTGAAAATAATAATATAAATATAGTAATTAAATTACATATTATTTAAGTAACCATACATGACACTCAACTGATAATAATTCAGTAACACTATCAATAAATTAATAATTTATACACTGTTACTAATACACTTTGAATTTGTCCATTCTGTTCAACCTTCTTTCTAGCAAAATAAACTCTTCCCCACATACCTTATAAATTTCAAAATACTATTCTTATCTGTTTTCTGTCATACTCTTCGCTTTTTAACTACTCTTCATAAAATGTTTATATCAGTGTTGACTTTTTGACGAAAATTTAAACTATTCTCTAGGTACTATTTCATACTTTAAACAATTTATAATTAAAAAAAATAATTATTGTAAATTAATAAAGTAGTTTTAAACAGTAAAAATATAAATTTACATAAATAAAGTAATCATAAATAATAAATATACTTTACCTGAAGCATAATATTGATGATGCATCATATTTGGAGTAGATTTTAAAATGACACAACTGTTTGTAGGCGGAAGAACAAGTACCCCTGCAGTAATATATTTTTAAACACAACCTGTGAAAATGCATTAAATTGTGGTCATAGTTTTTCTTTTTATACTTTAGAAAATCCACAACCAACAAAACCACATGCATTTCCAAAAGATTATAAATAATCATAAATAATAATTAAAGATTCTGTTCATAATTTTGTAGTAAAATTAAAAATTTTAAATATAATTTAAAAACTAATTAATAAATATATTAATTGTACAATAATTAATTAAAGTCTATCAATGTTATATTTAAGACTTTAAAAAATAATTACACTAGTGCGTAATTTCAATCATATTAAAATTTTGAACATTATAATTCTAAATTAAAACCAAACATCAAAAAAGCAAAAAAGTTTATATACATTTTTTTAATAGAAATTCAAAATAATAAAATTATTTGGCTTAGCATTTTTTAAATTTAAATTGTAAATATTAGGTAGAGTAATATAAGTATTCATGCCATACAAAATAAAACTAATGTTTTTATATTTTAAATAGACTACTGTTTTAGATGTATATTATAGCCTTATAAGTATGTTAATATACTAAGTTTAAATTAATTTCAAAAAATTCCAAACCGTAGCTACTTAAACAATTATTGCAAATTAAATTATAATATTTACAATTGTGTTTAACCACTAGTGAAGTAATTAATGTAATAATAACAATTTTATCATGAATATTCCCATAAAAAAATTAAATATTTATGAATTTTAAATACAAGAAAAAGTAAATAATAAAATATAATTAATCAAATACCTACTGTTAACAATGTTTTGATATTCAATATTCAATTTTTATAATTTTTACTTATAAAACCCTAATTAATACTCATAGCTAAATATATTAAAATATATAAGGTAAACAAATTATTAAATACATTTTATAGGATTAGCTATAATTGGTTTTATATTAATAATGAAAATTGTAATGATGTAAAATAATTATAAAAAAATATAGAAAAATTGTATTAGGTAATATTACAAAAAATAAAATTTTAAAATCACAGTTCATGTTAGAAAAAAATTTAAATAAATTTTATGGCGAAATAAAATGAATACAAATTGCATTTTCCTACTACTTTAAACAGTAATTTTTCTTGAGACATAATGCAACTATTAAAAATTTTATCTATAAACATCTATATGTCTTTATAAAAGACTTTCTAATAAACAAATATATATATATAGTATAAATGAACAAATTATATAAAAATATAATAGCTATTATTTTACTTTAGTTAATTTTATCTTTTTAATTGAATAATTAATTTCTAGTAAGCGATTTGTTATAATACTTACTGCCAGCTTGCCTACGTTTGTAAATAGCACAACATGGGCAACATAAGCAGCAGATACAACTGAGAATGGACGAGATAATCAGCAAAACAATGAGAATAGGAATGAGACAAATTAATCTGAAATACACGAAAAAATAGTTAAAATTTAAAACTTAAACAAAGATAACAAAACGTATATTTATGTGTTTATACATACCCAAAAACCAAAAATTCTTGGAAAGTACAACATTCAACTTTTCCCTCTGTATTATAACAACAATATTCGGCAGACGGATTCCCAATAATAGGTGTAGGACATCTGTTGATTGAAACAGATTCGACCTTAGATATAAATGGATTTTTGTCTACTAGCCATGGCAAAGTACAATCAGTTGCTCCTAAACATACATATCAAAAATCATTATTTTTTCATATTTAAAATAGGTAAAAATTGCTTACAATTTCTGCCAATTTATTAAAAAATCTTTTTGTTGATAAAAAAATTGTTAAAATTATTTTTTATTATTTTCAATAACAGTGTAGAAAAAATTATATTTAATTTTTTTAATAGGAGTTAATATTTATTTACTTTTAATTATATTTATACATTTTAATAACAAAATATTTTAAAATGAAAAATGTATTATATCAATATTATTACATTAGATATTAATTAAGAAATTGTGTTTATGATTATTATGCTTATATTCACAAGTTCAAAAATAAAATATAATCTATTATTACCAACTCTCTATATATATATAAAAACAATGAACTGCAAAAAAACGGTATCTAATTAAAAAAATTACTTGAAAACACAAATGTTATATATTTAGTACTCTTTAATTACTCGCGAAAAAAATATAACTAAGACCATTATTAAAGCGGCCACCAACCTACACAAATAAATAATTGACAACCTGAACAACCGTCATTAATAAAAACTGCGAATGACTAATAGGTACCAAGTATTATTTACTCGCCTACAATGATGCAAACCTAAATGTTACTCAATTAAAATTAATAAAACATTAAAGGTCGATTTCTTTTGAGTCTTAAATGTACGTTTTTATCCATATTATTATGAATTAAATAGACACACAAAATACACTCACCCATAACGGAGCAGTTGTAGAACGCAAAAGTCACCAGTAACAGAGTCAACCCTTTGATGGCCATCTTATCGGACGCGCGAATTTAGCCGATGTGAAAATGTCTATAAAATTTCCATTAATACGACGGTTAACGACGAAATAAACAACACGTTCGTGTTGGGCTATAGATCCATAACAAGTAACGGCAACCGAACGAATTATTCGTGTAATAATAATAACAACTTACCTTTTCGAAGCGTATAATGTATACGAAAATGAAATAGAAAGTTAAGCGAATGACGGACGTGACAAACGACGACGGCGCACGAAGTCGCAAACAAAACAAAACGCTGTCGAACGACCGACGGGTCGGTGGGCATACAGGGCGACGGACGAGGAGACGACGTCGAGGACGGATTCTACGCACAACTGTATACTGTAACCAGTATTCAGTATTCCGAGTACAGGCTAACCAATATAAAAATTATTTCAAGGATTTTTCGAAGTCCTTTGTTCTCAAGGATTCTTTTCACGATTACCACGATTTTAAGATAAAATTGTTGGTTCGCGAAAAAAAATCGGTGTACCTGTTGTTAATTTAATCGTAGTTGGCGGAAAAAATGTCCAATTTACTCCGTATATACCGATATTACATTTACGACGACGATGTTCAAAAAACTATTCGGTGTATGAGGGGGAGGTGATACATACTTGTCAACAAAACTCTAATCATACCCTCTACGCAATGCGCCTGTATTTATTTTCACGTTTATTTTGGACACCGATCCGAAAGTTTAATACGCGGGTGATGTGTATTGTTCTTAGATGGTGGTGGTGGTGGCCATAAGACGGTAATATTTGACAAACAGTCTAACGATTTATCGTATAAATTTACGAATACCATTTAGGTACCCCCTCAATATCCTGTCATGACTTGTAGGTGTTGCGGGTATTTACGAGTACGGCCAATACGAACAAATCGTAATGAATATTATAATATCGTACACGGAACTACGAGATTATTGACACCGGCTATACGTAAACAATGGCCGTATATTTGAAATATACGGCCATTGTATGTCCCGGATATAAAATAATGGTATACGTCCGAACGTAATTATTGTTATTATTATACACGCGCTGAAATTACCGCTGACGCGGATAACGAGTATTTTAGCGCGACGGCCAAATATAATTATTTAAAAACGCCTATGTCTACAATAAGATACTTGTGAAGTGTCGCTAATTATAATTATTCGTTACGTCGTTCGAAAATGTCGCGACACATTTTACGACTTACACCGTCACATTATCTGACGGTTTTCTCGTAAGTACTTAAAAACGGCTTAAATGTTCCACGTACGATATACGAAAGTCAACCCTGCGAATTGTTATGGTCCATTATAATTCAATTACGCGCGGATATATTTAAAAATTCGAAGCGACCGCGCGTTCACGTGAATCCTCGAGGCGGGTTATATAAATTGACGACGAATGAGAAACGCGTAAATCGCCGTTTCGTGTATAATAAACCGACGTTTAACGTGATCGCGAAAATGAAACAATCATTGTTTTATAAAAATGTAAATCTTGTACGACGATTTTTGAAGCGTAAGTACACGACATATCGTTACATAGTAGGTAAATTCGAATTACCATAATATTATTCGTATATGTATAAACGTGTAACTGGAGCAACACGAAAGCGGAAAGGTCTAATTACGCAATCGTAATTACAGCAGTTACACTACATAACAAAAATATAACTATTTCACTGTTGCCCGTGTCGATGACGAATTGTCACGCACGTAATGTAATCGCGACGGAAACCTTTTTTTTCGGTATATTTCCGAACGGTTACCATTATCGATAGTAGACCGATAGTAACACTTAATGTAAACGCGACGAAAACGTATTTTCGTTTTTTGCCGAACGGTTCCTATTATTGATAATAGATATCGGAATCATACGGCGATCGAATATTCTTTGTTTATTAGTCACGTTGTACGTATTAAAAATTGTTCGATTATTAGGTATTACTTACTGAAGTAAATAATTGTATTAAAAATTGTAAACATTTAAATAAAAATTGTGCGGGTAAAAATAATTTTGCGGCAACTCAAAGACATTGAACCGACAATAGAAGCCAAGAGCAACACTGAATGTTCGGTGTACAAGGCCATTGAAGTTGTAGCGTATATCTCAACATAATTTAAAAACGAATACATCTCCTACAAGGTGGTTATTTATTTTATAATCATGAAATAAATTTCTCTCTTACGAATTAATTCGTCGAAGTAATTGTTGAAAAACTTATTACGTAAAGTATACACGTTCGTACCATTTTACGCGCCGTTAACTATTCCGCCATGAATATGGAGTTTCGCGTTTATTTTGAACCAACTATTTAGGCTTGTTTACATATTGCAATATAATTACCCAGAATTTCAGATAAACACTGAGGAAAATGATTAATTATCCGAATTAAAATAATAACGAAATAATAATAACCTAAACGTCTAAATGTTAATGATTCGTGGCTATTACAAATATTGATTTCAATTTTATCGTTTAAATAACATATACGTGTATTACATTGAAAATTGCGTATTCTTGAGTTCTGGACACAATAACATATTACACAACGGCGAACGAGAAAATTTAAAAAAATGTTAACTCTTATGAGAATCATTCGCAGACATATTGCGTAGTCTGTATTTAAATCGTGATTTTGAAGACTTCCATGACCTTGCCAAATACCTTAACTATGATCTCATCACGATTCACAAAATATATTTAGCGTGGAACACCCCTGTTGAGTACATATACATACATTTTAATAATCATATTGTAAATTTACGTAACTTACACATAATCATATATAACAACCGTATTTGTGTATGCGTGTATATCTTTCTACTTTAGTTTAGCGTAGATAAATAGCAATTGAAATAAAACAATAACCATTTATAAATTATAAACGTCAAATTACGTGGTTGTTTCTAACGAGTTTTAATTGAATATTAAATCGACGGATTATCGAATATATCGCGACTTATCTAAGTTATAAATAAAATGCTTCGCATTACACTTTCAAGGCTATAATCATTACCTTTTACTCGTGTTTGATTATTATTACTTATTTTTTAAATCGATTTTCAATTTTTATTACACGTATATATAGTTAAGCTACAAATAATAATGCTATATAGTAATATATTTTGTTGTGAAAATTAACGTACAATTTATGATGTGATTTGGGTGAAAAAATGTGAATGTATATTTACAGGCTACCGTAGGATTGAATATAATAATATAATTATCTAAAACGAGATGAATTCATACAGTTATGTATTAACTCATGACAAACGTTAATGCGTTTTAATATATAACACACATTTTAATAATTATAAACACGCGAGCTATTTATTGATGTATATTGAATATCAAAATAGATATCAAAATATCTATACTGTCAAAAGATATTTGGTATATAAATTATGTAATATATTTAATTTATTTCGCGCTTTCACTTTAATCATTTTTATTAGAAACGTAGGTAGATATAAACACGTAAGTAGAATTAGTGAAAATTGCCACATGTTATATTTTTTAATGATTTCAAAATTACACATATATAATAATTACTGTTTGAAACAACGAATATTGGCGTAGTAAATTTAAATAAAACGTAAATTAGATTAAATTTTGTTTTACATGCCTATTACTACATACATTATAATATATTTATATAAAATAATTAATAATGACAAATGTAATTTTATAAATGTACACCGCGAAAATAGTCATGATTTTATAATCTAGGATTCATGAAAAAAATATTATATAATTATTTAATTTTCAAATTTTTTTAACATATTTACTTCACGAATATTCGTCTATTCGTCACTGAGTAAGGAGTATTTACGATCTCAATATACGAGATTTTGTGTGTTAGAGAAGTATTAATATTTTCAAGTTTTGGAAAATATTATATGTAAATAAACGATAAATAAAATAATTAGTTTTCTAACTAATCTATAATAAATACGTTTGTGGCAATTACTATATTGTTTTAATTGTATAATCAAATGAATATTGAAAAAACAAAATTTAATAATAATGGTAAGCGTGAATCATATTTTATTCATTAATCCACAAGTCCATACGTTCATTATCATATACAATACAGGTCATGTAAATAACAGAAAATGAATAAATAATATCCATTATTGTATATGTTTAAGTTATTGTTACTTGTTATGTAAAAAGAATAAAAACATTTGTTAACTGAATTTCAATATACATTTATTGTTACTATTATAATTATTTTGTTTGTATGTTTATCAGATCCAAATGGCCGATATAAAAAATAAAATCAACGACGTCTGAAATTTGTTTTATCGTAATATTATAAAAAAACCATATTAATTATGTAAACATTTTGTTTTTACAGTTCTAAAAAAAAAATAAATAAAAAATAAACAAACAGCTATAATCATAAATCAGCGAAAAAAGTGCTAAAGTATAGAAATAAACAAAAACGATTGGCTTTAATTTCGTACGTTTATAATTAAGATAGTAGTAGTGCGATTTGAAAACTGAAACGTGTAATGTAAAAATTAAAGACTGACGTTAACAAAAATTAAAAAACTATCGTTTTCTATTGGAAACATTTATTAACAAAAATGTCGAACTACAGTTGCGCCCCTAAGTTAATATGAAAATAAAGGTTTACACGGTTCTATTTAAAAAACAAAAAAAAATGTGCGTTATCGATCGAAAATATATGAAGAGTACCTGCTATACATTATAATATACACTAGTTGTATTGTTGAATAATTGAGGCGTCAGAGGGTCGCAAAACGCCCTCGTTATAACAATATTAAATATTAATTTAATTTTTACGCGCCAACTAGTAATTTATTCCGACGTTCGTGTCGATATATATCTATATACGGTGACATAACGATAATACGATATAGAAGTGTACACCGGACCGTGTAGGTAGGTCGTTATTTTATATGCTTTTTATTAAATATTAATATACGGCTACTCGCCAACTATACCGTGTAGTCAGCAATAATATTTCGTTCTCTCGCGAGTGAAATTTAACATTTTCATATCGATATAGAATCACGACAACGCGTGGACAGTATTATGATACGTTACGTATTGGTACGTAAAACGATTAGCGTTAATAATATCCGTGAACAAACAATAACGAAAATTATTAAACGGTCGATACATATTTCGTTTTCGACAGGCCAATGCCCTTTGGAAATAATATACATACGTTTCCTTTATACACGGCTATATGTTACGCGTATATTATTTTCAAAACCGACGGACAACACCGTGCAATCTGCGTGTTTAACGATAGTAAAAAGTTGTTTTTCACGTAGCGTGTTACTATACACATATCACATATTGTAGTATCATTTAACTACTCGTCTCAGTTGTCCGTGTAATGTACACGCCTTGTTCGAGTTGTATATTCATAATCGTTGTTATTTTGGCGCTTTCATTTGGGTTTCGAGTCATGATTTTGCCAATATCGTTGTCGACTTTAGACCGATGATCGGTGAGTTCGGTTAGATTTTTATTATAACCCGCGGATTGCGGTTGTATATCGGACAAGTTGAAATAGAAGAAACGACGGTGTGGATAAGTATTGTTAAACGAATTCGAAATTTTAGTATCTACCTACGAAATTATATTCAATTTCAACAATTTGAACGCACTTCGTATATACCCCGACCTCTTTCAGTCACTGAAACGAATCAATTATAAAATGAGTAAAAGCAATTGTCCACTAGAGATCGTTAGGTGGGACTTTTGTTTTTTTCGAACATTTTTTATCAAATTCAACCGACAGCCACCAGGGCGGGGCCAGCGCTGGCTGTGTGTTAAATAACTTTACATGGGTTCTGTTCAGGTTACGTTCAACTTTTGTTTAGTAAACAAAACTAATTCGCGTCAACCAGTTTCGGTGTTAATTAATTCCTTATTATATGTCGGCTTTTTATATTTGATTGTTCGAGTTTGTTCGTTGTTGGAAATATTTACGCGTAAGAATAGTGGCTCCATTTACACAGTAAAACTATGCAGTGTATGATCGTTAAACACATTTGAATCTCAGGTATTTATCACGTTTGGGCGTAAACCCATTGTAAATATTGTTTCTCTTTAGTAATAATTAGAAACATATTATTTAGAACGACATTTTTGGTTCCTTATCCCAAATTCGTAATTTCTATTACACATTTATAATCAAATTTTGGAAAATAATACAATTAAGTTGTTTTGGTGTCTGTTATTTTTGTTCATGTTTTTAATGTTGGTTTAATGAAATGCAATAAATGTTGCTTCATTTAACCTTATTTGTTACTCGTCGGTGTAAAGTATTGATTTTATTGTAATTTATTAAGAAAATGTAAATATATTTAATGACCATTGTTGTTTAAATAAATGAAACTGTTTTAAATACACAAACTATTTTTGTAATCCTTAAGCTAATTAAATGTTGATTTAATTAATTTTTATATCGTAATAATTATATATGGTTAAAGTTATGATCTTTGTTTTATGTATACATCAATATGATTATAATTATAAATTTTATAATATGTAACCACAAAGAACTTTGGTCATTGCAATCTTCGAGCATTTTATAAGTGTAATATTCATGCGACCATATAATTAAAATTATATTAATAAGCTTGATTATTTAAGAAAAATTAAGATTTATATTTATATTTTAATATTGAACATTTTTAATTCGCAAAACAATAATTATAATTTTTTTTAACTTTTAACAATTTTAAAATTTTTGATTTATTAGTAACAACTATTAGGAAAGTGAAGTTGTCTTTTACAATTTACATATTTTAACAAGTTATTTAATTGTATTTATTTTGTTACACGAATCAACACACACACACACACACACACACACATATATATATATATATTTTATAGCACCATGCTAATAATATAGTATTTAAATTACATTAATCTTCTAATGCATTGTATTACATTTTCAGATTTTCCAAAATGATGTCTTTATTATTGATTTTATTATTAAAATTATGCTTGGCACAAGAATATCCATACCAAATTTCTCCAGAAAATGAATATTCGCGAACAAAATTGCAAAATGATAAATCGTTCTTGTATGATTGGAAAAATAATTTTGATAATAATGTTATCATTCCTGATGCGTATGTAATTTTATTTATATAATATTTAGGGCAATTTATAGTCTAAATCTTGAGGGATCCAAAATATTCATATTCCCTTATCATTTTTACCATTTTTAATACAATTTTAAACATATTTGTGACCTATATTAAATTTACCTAATTCTCTTATTAAATAATTTTGCTGAAATTTGATTGTCATGGCGGTTAATAAAATAATATTTCAAAATAAATTGTATATATACATTGTGAAGTAGAATGTTTCCAATTATCTTTTTTGAAAAATTGATATGTAATATAAATATTAATATAATTAAATTAGTTTTTTCGTTGAATTCTGTACATTTAGAAGATACTATGACAAATAATATATAAATTACTTATATAAAAATTGATCATTTAGCTTAATTTGATTTTAAATTATCAAAATGCCCATATTGATAGAATATTTCTTTTTTATAATATAGATGTTTTTTGTTTTCAGAAATTATTTTATAGTTGCAAGTCGGATGGTTAGACCTGGTCAAGTATATAGAGTATCTGTTACTGTTTATAAAGCAAAACAACCAATTTCTGTTAGAGCTTCAATTCAAAGAAATGGAGTTGAATTAGCTTCGGATTTGAGTGTTATTAAAGAAGGAATTCCACAAACATTATTATTATTGGTTAGAATGAATATTAAATTTTTTTAATGGCTTGCATTTATAATAAATTTGGTTTATTTATTTTAGGTTCCAGCTACTAGTGTTATTGGTCAATATAAGTTAAGAGTAGAGGGATTATACGATGGTGTTATTGGTGGATATGCATTTAATAATGAAACTGTATTAAATTTTTCACAACGTTCAATGACAATATTTATACAAACTGATAAACCAATATATAAACAATCTGATATAGGTAAATATATATATATTTTTTATATATGATATAAATAAATCTTCTGTGTTAAACATTTTAGATATTAATTTCTGAACTATCATAAATTTGATACTTATATTTAAGAAAAAAATGTTTTATAATTTTAGTTTATTTCCGAGCAATTCCAATTAATACAGAACTAAAAGCTTTTGATAATCCTGTTGATGTGTACATCTTAGATCCACATCGTCATATTATGAGGCGTTGGCTTTCTAGACAAGTATGCATTTATTATTGACTACAGAGAAATGAATATAAAAAAGAAAATTTATCAGTTCCATAATTAAATTTTATTTTTATTTATTTCCTTATAAAAAGAAAATTTGTAATTAAACACCTTTTAATACAAAGAGCTTTGTTTTACATACATTTCATTTTGGTATATTTTAATAGTTAACATATATTTTATTCATTTTTATAGTCAAATTTTGGATGTGTAAGTTTAAATTATGAAATGTCTGATCAACCTGTTTTTGGAGAATGGACCATTCAAGTAGTAGCTCAGGGACAGACTGAAGAAGTGACATTTTTAGTAGAAGAATATTATCAAACACGATTTGAAGTAAAAGATTATTGTGTGTATTATTATTCTGTAATTACTAATTTATTTCATGTTTGTTTAGGTTAATGTTACAATGGCTGCTTATTTCTTTGATTCGGATAAATATTTAAGTGGCTATGTCATGGCAAATTATACCAATGGAGGACCAGTTAGAGGAAATCTTACTATTAAAGCAACAGTAAGACCACTTAAAAATGGATTTCAAAATTATGATGGCCCTGTGATTGAAAAATATTTTAGTTTTGTAAGTTGAAATAAATATTTATAGTTTGTGTAAAAATTAGCAAAATGTTGATATATTTAAATTTATACATTTTATGTAAGGACGAAGAATATCCTTCATGGTATCCTAAACAATCAGAGTACTCTAGAATAAATAGTATACCACATAAAAAATGGGTAAATATTTTTGTAATTTGCATACTTACAAAATTATGTTGTATATAATATATTTTGAACTTAAAAATTTTAATTTTAATTTTAATAAATTAAATAATAATTCATCTAATGATCAAATTATTAAAATATTTATTTTTTCAGTTTTATGGTGTATATAAATTTAGATATCCCTTATATGAGTTACAACAATTAGTTCCTACCTTAGAAGGAACTGAAGTTACTATAACAGCGACAGTAGGGGATAGATATTTGAATGAAATTGTGAATGGTTATTCAACTGCAAGGTTTTTCAACTCTTCTGTTAAAGTTGCATTTTTAGGTGGTTCACCGCAAGTTTTTAAACCTGCTATGCCATTTACTGTATATGTAAGTATAATAATTTTTTATATATTAATGTTATTTATTTTTATTAACTTTGTATAAATTTATTAATTATTAGATAACAGTTTCTCATCATGATGGATCACCATTGGACAGATATAGATTGTTGTTTGGTCGTTTAGATATGGCTGCCGAAGTGGTGATGAAATCTGGTGGTCGCAAAACTATTGATACTAAAATGGTGAAAATGTCAACAGATCATGAAGGAGTATTTGAAGTTAAATTATATTTACGTACCGAATTAGGTAATATATTCACGTATTAAAGAAACGTAAAATAACAATTATTCCTAATATTTGATCATGATATAGGTCTTGAAAATGACTTACACGCTTCAGATATATTAAAAGATATTGATTCGATGAAAATATTGGCATCGTTTAAAGATATGTCTGGAGAAAGATCGAATACAGAATTAATTTTGTTTACTCACTATTCACCTAGTCAACATCATCTTAAAGTTTGGACTTCAACTAAAGATGCTAAGGTAATATTTATTATCATTCATTAGTGTCTCTCTCTCTTAAATTCAAAATTAAAATACTTTGTATTTTATAGGTTGGACAGTTTATAGTGTTCCATGTACAAAGCAACTATTATTTGGAATCTTTTGATTATATCTTGCTATCAAAAGGTACAATATTATTAACTGGACAAGAAGTAACACATGCTTCAACCATTCGAACATTTGCTGTTACTTTATCTGCTGAAATGGCACCAGCTGCCACTATTGTTGTGTATCATGTTGGTAAATTTGGAGATGTAGTTGCAGATAGTTTAACATTCCCAGTAAATGGAATATCTAGAAATAATGTGAGTACTAATTACAATTTTAAATTTTAACTGTATATTTCAAAATATACTATAAAATTAGAAATTACTATCGTTTTGCCGAGTTTAAAATAATTATAACACACATATTATATTTACAGTTCACAGTTTTTATTAACAATCGTAAAAGTAGGACTGGTGAAAAGGTTGAAGTAGCAATATATGGTGAACCTGGGGCATATATAGGATTATCTAGTTTAGATTATCCATTCTATGGTTTACAAGCAGGGAATGAATTAACATATGCAAAGGTATATTTTTTTTATATATTTTAAAAGTAAATATTATTTTTCTACATAATTGTTTTAAAATAGGTTTTGACAAAAATGGAAAGGTTTGATGAGGATACAAATGGTACAATTATGCATACATGGCTATCCCATGAAGGTTCTCCTGATGAAATAGTTTATTTTCCATCATCTACTTTTGGAATAGATGCTAATCGTACATTTGCGTAAGTTGATTCACAATAATATTTTTACTATTAATTTTATTTCCAAAGAAATTTATAAATGCATGTACTACTATTGCCATATTAATAGTCACAAATAATAACTAAAATACAACAAAAACTTTAATAATTTTATCATGAATTCTTTCTTGTTAGAGATGGAAGTAAAAAATATTACGATGTAAAATGTTCAAAATTTAGTTATATATGATAATTATTTTTAATTTGAGAATTTGATATCATTACTAAATATTCATATTAAAATAGTATATTTAGTTATTTAATGTACATTTTTTTTAGATTTGCTGGTGTAGTTGTGTTTTCTGATGTTGTTCTACCACGACGAATAACTTTATGCAATCAGACTTTAGGTTTTTCTGAATGTTTAAGTGGGCGCTGTTACTTAGCTAATAGGAGATGTGATGGCCATTTTGATTGTGATGATGGCACTGATGAAACTTTATGTAAATACTAATTTATAATATTTTAAACAATTTTTATTGGGTGGATAAGTTACTTTATTAATGTAATTAAGTTTTGATATAAAATAATGTTAAAAGATTACATTTTGGTAATCTATACAGAAAAGTATTATGTTTTTGTTGCATTGGTTGGTAAAAAGTAATATATTATAATTCAAATCAAAAACCATTAAATATTAAATTACAACATTAGTTAAAAATTAATTTGATTATATATTCTCTAAATAAGAGTCAGCTTAACCAACAATGCTAATGAAATATATGTTAATACTTATTCACAAATAAAATTATATTAATAAAAGCCTGATAAAACATATATAATTTTAATAATTTTTTTTTTCTTGTAATTAGGTCCATTATATAATCATACAGAATTCAATACTTTCCGAAAGTTCCGTTACAATCATCTTCAAAGGCATTATGATAATGTATGGATGTGGCAGGATATTAATATTGGTCCTCACGGACGTTTTATATTCGATATAGATGTACCACATCGACCTGCACACTGGATGATAACTGCATTTAGTTTAAGTCCTACAAAAGGATTTGGCATGATCAAAAAACCTATTGAAGTATATCTTAAAAATAATGTGCAAAATTCATATTTATATTTAAAAATAATATGTGTTACAGTATGTTGGAGTGTTACCATTTTTTATGAATGTTGAAATGCCTACCCATTGTAAACAAGGTGAACAGATTGGAATTCGTGTAACTATCTTTAATTACATGTGTAGTAGTGTGGAAGCTGTAGTGGTTTTATCTGGATCAGAATCTTATAAATTTGTTCACGTCGAAGAAAATGGAATAGTATGAAACATAATAAATATAATTATGATTATTTTTAATATGATTTTTATTAATGTATCTAGGTAAGCTCTTACAACCCTAGAACATCTCATGGTGATCATCAATTTTTTATTTATATTAAAGCACAAGATGCAGAAACAGTTTATCTACCTGTGGTACCTACAAGACTTGGTGATATTAGAATTAATGTTGAGGCTACTACCCTTATAGCAAGTGATCGTGTCTCAAGAATTTTGCATGTTGATGTATGTTTATATTCCAAATTTGAAATTTATTTGTTAAAAATTAAATTCTATTATTATTTTAGTCTGATGGAGTTCCTCAATATAGGCATCAGTCAATGATTTTGGATCTCAGTAATAGAGCCTATGTTTTCCAATATTTACATGTAAATGTCACTGAAACTCCTATTATACCATATAGTATTGATCGTTACTATGTTTATGGATCAAACACAGCATATTTGTCAATAGTTGGCGATGTTGTTGGTCCAATTTTCCCAACAATGCCAGTTAATGCAACATCATTGCTCAATTTGCCCATGGTATAAAATTATTAGTTTATTAATAATAAATTTAGTTTTTTAAAATTATATTACCAATTTTAATTTTAATTTAACATTATTAGGATGCTGCTGAACAAACAATGTTTAGTTTTGCTGCTAATCTGTATACAACGATTTATATGAGATATGCAAGTCAACGAGATAGAATACTTGAAAAACAATCATTTTACTATTTAAATATTATATATCAACGCATGTTGTCATTTATGAATCACGATGGATCATTTAGCCTTTTTAGGAGTGACTGGTACATATATTTTTAAGTAGTTATTTTTCGTATTTCTCATATTTAATTAATATTTTTAGGAACATGTCTTACCCTAGTGTATGGTTAACTTCATATTGTGCTAGAGTGTTTCAAGAAGCCAACTTTTACGAATGGGAAAGTTTCTTATTTATTGATCCACAAGTAACGTATAAATATTTGTAAAATTATGCTAATATTATTATTGAAACTTATAATCTAATAGTTTAGTATATTATATTTTTAAATTATTCGTTTTAAGGTAATTTCAAAAGCTTTAATATGGGTGTTGAAACATCAAACTGAAGAAGGATCATTTTATGATGTTTCGTGGTTCCCTGATCGTAAGGTTAACAGTAGTTTACATAGAGCATATGTTTATGGAGGAACTAAACATCAAAGATTTTCAAACATATCATTAACTGCTCAAGTACTCATGACATTATCAAATGCAAAAGATCTATCAGGGGTGAGTGATAAATAATAATGTTTATATTTTTGTACAATTTAATTTACATGTATATTTTCCCTAGGGGTTGGGTTCAAAAATAGCCCAAGGTGAAAGTCGCGCTGTTAAGTACTTGGAGAGAAATATGAATTCCTTAAATGTGAGTGGTGAACCATATGAAGTTGCTCTTGTGGCCTATGCATTAATGTTAACTAAATCGTCATTTGCTGAATATGCGTTCAATATCTTAGCTAGACTTGCTAGGAGAGAAGGTAAACTTAAAATATTAAATTTAATAACGTATAGTATTTAAATTTAATGTTTTTATAGGTGGATTAATGTATTGGGGTAAAGAATTTGTACCTTTGCCCCCAACAAAAATGGAAAATCAAAAGCCCTTTTTGTTACCACGTCTACCATATAAATATGATTCAATCAATATAGAAACTACGGCATATGCTTTGCTTGTTTATGTTGGTAGAAAAGAACCATTTATTGACGATGCTGTGAAATGGTTAAATTCTCAAAGACTTACTGATGGTGGTTGGGCATCCACACAAGATACTGCAATTGCCATGAAAGCTTTAATTGAGTATTCAAACAGAAACAGACTTAGGGAAGTATTTACATTAACTGTTACAGTTGAGGCTACAGCACTTTCAGGGAAAACTAAAATATTGAAAGTTAACAGCGAGAATATTGCCCAGTTACAAAAAATAGAGGTAAAATTTTTTTAAATTATTAATTTGAATCTTTAGTTTAATTATTATTTTTCTTGTTGAAGATCCCACAAGCTTCGGGTACTGTGAAAGTACAAGCTAAAGGTTCAGGTTATGCAATTTTACAAATGTCTGTTCAATATAATGTTGATGTTGCAAAATTCCAAACATCTCCTCCGGAACGAGCTTTTGGATTAGTAACACGTGCAGATTTTCACGGTCGCAATCAGTCTCATATTACTTATCGCAGTTGTCAAAAGTAATAATAAAGATTCTGTAGTTAAGACTTTTATAATTAAATTGTTCATAATTTAGGTGGATCTATCACGAAGAATCTCCTAGATCTGGATTAGCTGTTTTGGATGTTTCGATTCCAACGGGATATATAATGCAACAACAAAATTTAGATGCTTATGTCTTGCGGAGAACAGTTCCAAATTTACAAAGAGCTAGATTTCTACCAGGAAAACTTTTATTTTATTTTGATTATGTAAGTTTATATTTTTTTAATATTATGTGCATACAGTTAAAAATAAATTTTTGGTTTGTTTCAACAGTTAGATGACTCGGAAACATGTGTCAAATTTACTATAGAGAGATGGTATCCTGTTGCAAATATGTCTCGTTACCTTCCTGTCCGTGTATATGATTATTATGCTCCAGGTTTGTTTTTATTTTTAGTAACAGACTGGCCAACATAAGTTTTAGTATTATAAATAGAAATATTCATTGTTTTTCAGAACGATTCAATGAAACCATATTTGATGCTTTACCAACGTATTTGTTAAATATTTGTGAAGTATGTGGTAGTAGTCAATGTCCTTATTGTCCTATTTTCAATGCTGCTGTTCAATTATCCATTCCAACTATATTGATCTCTGTTCTCACTACTATTGTAATTTACGTTTTTAACGATCAAAATGTAATGACTTAATACGATTAAGGTTTAACGAAGTATTAATTTAAAGCATCCTGAAAATCTAAACATTTTTTTTTAAAAAAAGTAATTCCAAGACTGGCATAAAAAAGTAATTATAGATAAAAACGTAACATTTTTAAATGAAAGTATTTTTTTTTTTGGAATCATTTTTAATTAATTATACTTTCATTGCAATAATATAACTTAAAAATTATACATGGATTAATGTTGAAATCGATGTTAATATTCCAATTCATAAATGACTTATTAGAAATTTAAATATTAACTGGCTAAAAATATTTAAAATTTATAATGAATTTATGTTCAATAATTTCAATACGTTACTATGCTTTAATTCATTTAAATCTTGTTTGTAAATATAATATTTATTAATAATTTTTGCTTTTAATACAATTATTTTGACTAAAATTACGATTATTTTAATTTTGATATTTTTTTGTTGATATTTGAATGAAATTTTCTTTTATACGTCCGTCCATATTATTTGCACTTAATTTTATACTAATTTTTTTTTTGTTTAAGATAATTGGCTAAAATTATTTTATTACTTAATTTATATGTACCAAGTAATTTTAAACTTTCACGTTTAAAATTGTATCAAATTTATTTTTAACGTTAATACGGTTCATTATTTTTATAACATTGTTGAAATTAGTGTCATAAAAATTGAATTACTTTATATTTTTTATAAAGTATGTATTTATATATTTAAGTTATCTTAGTACAAAACAATTCCGTCCAAACAAATGTCGATAATGTATTTAGCTTACTGTTTTGATAAAATAATAAGATAGTATAGCGAAAAAATCTATTTCCTCAAACTCGAATCTCATTTTTTTGTTTTATAAGAGAACAATTATTTTGTAATTTAATACTTTACATACCATTATATTTTAAAATTAGAATTTTAAAACTTGTTTAGTAATGTTTATGTATGTCCTATTAATACTTATTAAAACCGAAAGAACAATTAAAAACCAATTACGGAATTATATATGTAAACATAACGTGTTTTTAAATTAGTCAACCGATGGCTTATTTTTTGTTTATTAAATGTTTAATCGTAACAAATGTTTATCGTCGAGTTGTAATTTATTTATAACAAATTTTATACCGCGAATCAAAATTAAGACGCAATTGATTCTCTGTCCATTTGTTAATGTTGAAAAAAAATATATATATTTTGATATTTCTCGAATAATTTGTGTACGTCGATGTAAATAAAAAAACGATATTATCGAATTAAATCGTGTTTCCCTTTGAACGCGAAAACTGTAGAAAGGTACCGCGATTCCCATTAAAATTTCACCGCGTGACAAATCGCTAATGAAAAGTGAAAATCATCAAACGCACCGTGACCGCACCGTTATTTCTATTATCAGTGGGTTCTGCTCAATGACGAATACTTATTTACGAACGGTCGTGACAATCGCGCGCATCATGTATTTGTTGTTGTCGAGTATACTGTTTGTCGGCGTTTCGAGCGCTTCTGATGGCAAAACGGAACCGTCCGACGATCATTTGTTGGTCGAGCACAGCGTCAGTTTGGAGAGCGCTAAAAACGCCATTCAACATCTCGCACCAGACCTAAGTATTTATCGGCTATTTTTCGATTTTTTATTTCAAATTATTCCGGACGTTTTTGTTTTTAAACGTTATTGTGTTGCGCCAGTGATAGGAGCAGGCTGCAAAGTGTGCACCCAGAGGGAAATTGAATACTGTCTATCGGTTGCTGTCATCGACGACCACTGTTGTTGTCAAAGGAAATACCACGGTACGAACAGTAAAAAGGATCGTTACTCTTTGCCCTCGTTTACCGGTCGGGTTATAATAGTCATTTGAAACGTTCGTTTCGCAGAGGTGTTCCCGTACATCGCGCACACGTGTTACGTAAGATCCAGAAATTGTGAACCTACCGTTCGCGATTGTGGGGTGTTTGATCGCTTATTGGCTTGTTGTTGCCATCATTACTTGGGAATGAAATGTAAGTAGTACATACGTACGATGTCCCGACAGTTCGGTACGTCGCGCGCGCTATAGGTCTTAATTTTAGAACGTTTTAAGTTCGGGCGAATCGATTTCGTTCCAAAAGAGCACGAACGTTTGAACGGAAAGCGTAGCTCACCAAAACTATACCTCCCCATTCGGTACACGACGGTGTAAACGAATCGATTGACCCGTCCGTTTCGTGTATTTTTTCTTTTTTTTTTGTCTTTCAGGGAAAAACCAAATGATGACCACCACCACCACCATCACCACCAACAACTCGTATAGCGGACAAAATGGAAAAACCAAAATCTCGTTTATTTTGGGACTAATTGTTTTACACGTTAAAAATCACTATTTTTTCGATTTCTCGTAAGGCCTATTTACGAGACGTTTTTCGTCGTTTTTTTTTTTACATATTATTCGTTTCGAACGCAAGCATTTCGTTATCCCGGAGTCCGACGATTTACGCTTATTTTATAACGTCGTGAAATACGAATGTATTCAGTAATCGTGAAATTGAAGGACGATTCGTATTAATGGTAGTGTAGTTGCGAAGTGGGGAAAGGGGTAACTTTTAAATAAATTCGCGGTAATAAACCAACGGAACGTTCTGATTTGTCGTACTATTATTACCACTACGAGACTGAAGTAACGTTACTTAAGTCGTCATTCGAGCGACAATTTATGTACAAACTCGTCGTAAGCAATACCGCTGCCGGAGTTAATAATAATTAACGCCGGAAATCGTCACGGTGTTTCTTCGAGCGTGCGCGACGTTCGACGATAATGTACGTAAAATACGCCGTGGAACTAACGTGTACATACACGAACGATTTGAAAGTTCCAACGGTCGTATAATTGTAAACACCGCGCCGACGACGATCGATAACACCGAGCGGTTAAATTTCGTTTTGGCGTGGTTCGGGTACGTTTCGTCGGCGTCCGTCATAGGGCTGTACGGAAATAAAAATTTCGCCACGCCATCGTCCGGCAAATAATAATCGAATCGTTCGGACCAGTATAGTTCCCTCGCTGCTAAATGTCGCGCCTTATCCGCTATTATACACGAACAACCGGCTGTGTACTATATACGGACGTATCCGACTCTTATCCCGGGGTACCTAATGATCAACGAGCATGACTTGTGGAACCAAACGGGTTACTCGGATTAAAGCGAGGCGGTCGAATCGTTCCGTTGCCGCTTTTGTTCGCCGTGTCGGCTTTTAGGATTTGTGAAAAGCGTGGAGCAAGTCGAGTGAGTAGCCGGCGCGGAAAACCGACGACCATTGATAAATTGCGCGAACGTCGGCGTCCGAAATTCGAACGATAAAAAGGACGTGCCGATCGAGGAATCGGAATATTGGCCACGGACGAGTGATAAGGACGCCGCGACACAGTGTGCCGGCCGTCGTTCGGGACTGCGCGATTTGCCTACACTGTCACACGGCCGTCGTCCGCCCGTAATTATTACACTGTCCATGGGTTGGTAACGATAAAATTTCGCCAGAACACCGAAACGCCGAATTTGTGTTGGCTCACGCGATACGTACACGTTTTTAACAAATTTCCTCCCGTTTGTGTTATGTTTGACGCGAAGAATTGGCAGAACGGAACGTCGGCTGAATACGAATCGCGCTGTTCTACTTTCGCATTGTCGGCTATCAACGTCAACCCATTCTGACAAACGTATTGCGCCCCGAGATTTGCCCCACGCGCGACGGAAGACGTTTTCGAGGGACGCACGTGATCATGGAGTGGGGTGAGACCGCGTAATTACTTTCGTATAAAAATTGCCGTCGACGGTAAAACTGCGCGCGATGTACGCTTAACGTTCAAATAATGGTGGTCCGTTAAATGTGTGGCGCGATGTTTCAGACGCGGACAACTTCGAACCTACCAAGCCCATCGCCCCAATCGGCATTGTCGGCGGCGCTAAGTTGAACAAGTGGGAAGGCGAAGATGAAGAGGACAATATTAAGGTAAGCGCGGTGTGTATGTGTGTGTGTATGTTCAATCAGGTCCAGAGACAGTGAACGATTCGTATTTTTCAATAGCACTTGTCGACGATTGTGTTTATCGGTCTAAACATTTGTTTAGCCACTAGTCTTTGGAATGGAATTATTTTAGCTGGGGAAAACGTTGTTTAACCGCTTGATTACCCATATGTCTACTAAAACTGCGAATAAAAACTAGTAATGTTTTCGCTAATGTAGAATTACTAATGGAAATGAATTTGACCTTTGTCTAATCTTTTATTTCTCTATGTGTATACAGGATAGTTGGGATGCGGAAGAAGAAGAGGAAGAAGTAAAAAAACCAGAAACGAAAGCGCCGGAGAAAAAAACTAAATCAAAATTGGAACAAAAAATAGCCGAAAGAGAGGTACTCGTCGTAATTTTTTGTAATTAATTTATACGTTGCTAATAGATGTTTGATTGAAAAAATGGTATTGGTAATTTATAATTATGTAAGCGTCTATCTCGTAAAATGGGTAACTTGTAGCTTAATAAAAAAAATACACTACGTGTCTATTTTAATTGGAATTTATGTTGTATCGACCTTTAAACGCTTAAACAAATGATAAGACCATATATAGGTGAAAAACGAACAAAACTACGTAAATAAAAAGTAATTTAGAATTTAAATATTAATATTTCTTTATTATCAGCGGAAACAAAAAATTGAATTGGAAAAAATAAGGCGCAAGTTTTTGGAAGCTGAAGAAAATTCGAACATGACACCAGAAGAAAAGAAGTTGTTACAACAGAAACTTCAGGAAGAGGCTGATCTAGAAGTAGCGAAAGAAATGTTAGGTGTTGATGAAGGTGACGAAGATTCAATAGACAGGATGAATCCAAAATCCAAAGAAGATTTTGCAGTTTTTGAACAAGCTCTTCAGAAGAAAATCCAGAGCTTTTCCAAATCTGAACATTATTCTGATTTTATTGAAGATCTTATTAGAAATTTGTCCGTTACGTGTAAGTTGTAGGGGATTTTAATTTTCAACTTTTACATTTGTATGAGTATATATAATACGAATAATAATAACGGGCGCAAATGTGTTTTTTTTTGTTGTAGTATCCGCAACGGACTTGAGAAAGTTAAAAATGACTGTAGATAATATGAGCATAGAAAAAATGAAAGCTGAAAAAGGCGATAAAAGCAAAAAAAATAAAGGCAAAGGAAAAGCTAAACTGCGGCTTGACAACAGTACTGTAAGTGATGTTTTTATAGATTTTAAGAATGTTTTGTTAACCGACCCATATTTCTCTCATGTGTGAAGCTTTGTGGAACAGTATAAAAATCTGCGGTTAATTGTTTCACAATGTACCTCCTCCCATTCGCCCAAAACGTTCATTATCTAGGCCTATATCTTAACTGCCAACTAACTAGGGCATTTCATATCCACATTAAAATACTTGCCTTAAATAACCGCTCTCGCCTTCTACGTTACCTACTCGCATCCAAACACATAAACTTAAAAAATAAACTTCTACTCAAATCAATCTGGGCGTATGGTATTCAACTATGGGGTGCAGCTAAACCGTCAAATCTAAACAAAATTAAAAATCACATACGCTTATTGTAAAATAATAATTACAAATTGTGTATTAAATAATAAATGATAAAAAAAAAATTGTTTCACAATGCGAGTGCACTCTATTAAGCGTAATGTGAAAAAGTGAATTCTTTCTAAAAGTCTCGACGTGTCGTTGCGTTGTTTCAGATTCCGGATTACAACGAGTTTTCAGCGTATACATTGGACGACTACGAGGAGTTCATGTAAGGAAAACTAAGACTACGAACGTGCTATGTATATTAAAATATATATATTTATTACTTATGTAATTATATATAGTGTGAATCGAGTTGAATGATAAGTTTTTTTTTCGAAATGGTTAATGTTTATCTTTATTACATTGAAATATACAATCTCGTGTTGACACAAAATAAAAAAAAATCGATTTCGTTTTTATTTTAAATAATAAAAACACTTCAGAATTAACACCATGTACTTATTCGTACCTACTTTAGATAATAATCTAGGCATGTGTATATATGTAAAAAAAAATTATGCGTCAATCGATCAAAGTCGGACGGACAACGATTGGTAGCTGTGTATTTTATTTATGCGTGATTTTCGTCGCCGATCGTTTGTGAATTTGAACCGAACCAGAGTTGTATTTGATATCAATCGCCGCGGCATTTCAGTCACTGTCCGTCACGATGTACAACCTGTATGTGAAGGTCGTGTCTCTGTCGGCCGGTTGCGCATCTGTCGCCATGATGTTGGTGCCTTTGTGAGTATAATATCGGACCAAACCGTGGTCGATATTGTAGAAACGGCGGAATTTTCGCGTCCAATCGACACAGGCGGTAAAAAACCAGCGATGGGTGTTCATTTTTAAACGTAAATATTTTGGCGCCCTTCGTTTGGGTGAGTGTTCGCGTGTAAATCTAATTCCGTCCGTTCTAACGACGAGTGTCCGGCGCGCAAAGTACGTTGACGCGGTTTTTAAGTTGACCGACCACACGGCGCTCGCCGTTTCAGTAAAGTGCGCCGACACGACGGCGTTTCGTAGGTAACGTCTACAGCCGTCGGTCAACAGCAGCGTAACACGACATATCGGGTACGATTATAAAAAAACAAACCGAAATAGTAGCGAACGATGTATAATGAATTTCTAATCCCGCGCGCGGTAATTATCTCGGTCGGACGCGCGGGTCGCTTATATATATATATAGACGGATACTACGTTTCCCGTAAAATATTTCAAATTCGGTAAACGAAAATCGGACGCCTAAATGTTTTCTTACCGGTCGACTGTTTACGTGTACTCCGTGCGGGGCCATGTTCCAGTTCACCACGACGGACCAAAATTCGTTGAACGTTGGAAAAACGGCGAGTCGCCGTGATCGGTCATTTTTCCGCGCGCGTTTCGCACTTTCGGTTAGAATCGCAGCACGAACGTAGTTTCGACCGACGGCCTAAACTATTTGTCGTAAAAAAACTCATTTTCGGTTCGTTTCCGAAAGCGGCGCGTTTAACTGTAGACAATCGTAGTCGTTACCCAATTCGGGCGGCAATTGTCCCTCGAAAAGGTTTGTTCGAATGTCAATCAATTGTCGTTTCAAACCCGTAAATGACCACGGTTGGTTTTCGGTGGTAACGAATTGACTACGCGCAAACCGGTACATTCGTGTAACGCTATTTTGGAATATAGGTTAGTATGCGCGGACATCGTGAACAAAAAATCGTCCGACCACGTCCGGGCCGCCGCGTTCATCGGGGAACTCTTCAAGTAATTATGTACGGTCCGATTCTTCGTCGTATCCATATCGTATTTGATTTTCAGAAGTTCGTTATTTATTCGTCAGGGTTTCATACTAAATTTACATACTGTCAAAGTCGTGCACGGAATTGGGCTACTGATGAATACGTGCTATTTGTTGCTTTATTGGGCCTACTCGAGTAAAAAGGTATGACGATCGTTTAACTGTAGAAATTGTGTTAAACGCGCGCGGCGTCCGATAATCGAGTCAATTGTTACGCAGATGGAAGTAGCGACGTCCACGCTTAAGATCGCGTTATTAAGCGCAGCTCTTTTGACGTACTCGTTTCTAGAATACCGAGATTTAGTCGCAACACGCTTTTCAATAATGGTGTCGATCGTACACCTGATTTCAATTGGCTGGCCGTTGCTATCTATTGTAAGTACTTGTCGCGACAGTATTGAATTGTCTTAAATTTTATACGCAACATATAGGGAAAAACTATGAGAACAAAACAATGGTCAGGCCATCCTCGGCCAATTTTGGTGAACGTCACAATTGTTTCTATTTTGTGGTTGTTATACAGCATAAACATACAGAATTCGATTATTTTCGTAAGTAAACGACGGTTGTTTTAATTCAATGGTATTTTTTAACGTAGTTATAAAATTATTTCAGACTCGATGTTGCGTCGCGTTTTTACTCAGTTCTGTGCAATTAATGTTGTCAGCAATATATTCAAACAAGAAAATTCAACGAAATAAAACGAAAAAACACGAATAATATTATTTTTACAATTTTTTGTTGTAATTTTCGATTTTTGTTAAAATAAAAAAATTACCTTTAAACAGCACGGACTATAGTGATTTCTTAGTTTTGTCTGACACGTATATAATTAAAAAGAATTTAATTTGACAAAAAAAAAAAATTACTAAATATAAATTGTGGAAATCCAGTTCTTTGAATGTAGTTCAATTTATATAAAAGGGCTAAGTAAATAGAGTTAATGGCTATGACACTATGAACAACAGTAGGTTTAACAATAACCCTTTTATAAAAAGAGCTGGAAACATCAGAGAACTAACAGTTCGTTATTGAACATACAGAAAACTTAAGCACTGAACGAAGCTAAGAAATTGGTGACAACGGTTTTCAATTTTGCGTCTGTATCGTCCGTGATTTTTCCTTCTTTTGCAATACTTTCCAATAGTGATTTCTCAGAGGTCCTGAAAACGTGAAAAATAATTATTACATTGGCTGCATCGATCAAGGAAAAATAAACAGTACTTGATGTGTTGTAAGAATTCTTTCTCGAAAGCGGTGATTTTGGATGGTTCCATTTTGTCAAGGTATCCTCGTACACCACAGTAAACAACAGCAACTTGTTCTTCAATGGCCATTGGTACTGGGTAAACAAATTATAAAGAAAAAATTTATATCTCCGTACGAGCAAATATACTTTTACATAAAAATATTAATTGTTTCTGTCCTACCGTACTGTCCTTGTTTCAATAATTCAGTTAGACGAACACCACGGTTCAAAAGTTGTTGCGTGGCGGCATCTAAATCAGAACCAAATTGAGCAAAAGCTGCTACCTCACGATACTGAGCCAATTCTAATTTCATTGAACCAGCCACCTATACGAACGAAATAAAAGTTAAATTATAAAAAGATTAACAATGAATATATATATACACTACTTACTTGTTTCATGGCCTTGGTCTGGGCAGCAGAACCGACACGAGATACAGACAAACCAACATTAATGGCTGGCCGGACACCTTTGTAGAACAATTCGGTTTCCAAGAAAATTTGTCCATCAGTGATAGAAATAACGTTAGTGGGAATGTATGCAGACACATCACCAGCTTGGGTTTCAATTACGGGTAAAGCAGTCAGAGATCCACCACCCAAAGTTTCACTCATCTTAGCAGCACGTTCCAAAAGACGAGAGTGAAGGTAGAACACATCACCAGGATAGGCTTCACGACCAGGTGGACGTCTCAATAACAGCGACATCTATTAAACACAACGATGGTTGTAAAGCTTTCATAAAGGAAATTATTTAGAAACGTATGTATGTACTTGACGATAAGCGACAGCTTGTTTGGATAAATCGTCATAGATAATAAGAGCGTGTTTGCCGTTATCCCTGAAAAATTCACCCATGGCGCATCCAGAGTATGGGGCAAGGTATTGCAAGGGAGCAGCATCAGAAGCTGTAGCTGATACAATGATGGTGTATTTGATTGCTCCTATTTAATTTTAATATAAACATTTTGATTAAGTGATCAGAGGCAAAATATTTTTTTTTTATATATAAACATTGACGCTAACCAGTGTCTGTTAATCTCTTTACAATTTGGGCAACAGTTGATCTTTTTTGTCCAATAGCAACGTAGATACAATACAGTTTCTTTTTTTCGTCCGAGGCGTCATTGAATCTCTTTTGGTTGATAATGGTATCAATAGCCAAAGCAGTTTTACTAGATTACATATCATTTTAAAAAGTATTAATAATTATAAATTTATTGATTAATATTACGAGTAATTATTATACTAACCCAGTCTGTCTGTCTCCAATAATCAATTCTCGCTGACCTCGACCAATAGGTACAAGCGAATCTACAGCTTTAATACCAGTCTGCATAGGTTCTCGTACAGATACACGAGGAATGATACCAGGGGCTTTGATACCCACACGGTACCTGGTTTTGGATGTCAAGGGTCCTTTACCATCAATGGTGTTACCTAAGGCATCAACGACACGTCCAAGAAGATCTTCACCGACTGGTACATCCACAATAGCACCAGTACGTTTTACGACATCGCCTTCTTTGATTAACTTGTCATTACCAAATACTACAACACCCACATTATCTGGTTCCAAGTTAAGAGCCATGCCCTAATGAGTTAAAAAAAGTATACTGTTACTTTCTATTAAATAAAGCAGTTACAAAAAAAAAAAATACTTTGGAAGAGTTTAGAACTTAGAAATTTTAATTTAAATAGTTAATTATTATTTGTACAAGAATAAAATAGTATGATAATTTAGTGCAATAAAATATTAATATACAAATTGTACAGAGCTAATATATAATCGACTATCAATTACCAAATAAAATATGTCTGTAAAATTATATTTAGAATGAACGTCAAATGAAAGTCGTGAATATGAGCCTATCAAAATTATGCTATAGTTCTTTGAAAATCAACAACTAACTTAACTACTATATGTAAATTATAAAATAAAATTAAAACAAACCTTTAATCCCGAAGAAAATTCCACCATCTCTTCAGCTTGAACATTTTTTAAACCATAGACACGAGCAATACCGTCACCAATACTCAATACACGACCAGTTTCTTCCAAATCAGCCTAAAGTGAATATATTGTTAAAATATTTCATAAAACATAATTATCTAATGTAGGGTAGTACATACTTTGGGTGGAGCTCCCAAGATTCTTTCTTCCAAAATGGAAGAAATTTCTGCAGCGCGTGCACTGCATGTTATATGTAATGATCGACTGATTAATTTGGATGTAGTCCATGAAGCTTTGCTTATCTGAATATATTATATTATAAATGTAATTAACAAAAATACTTTAATAATAAAGTACGTGATAGATACTGAGAATATTATTTTTTTAAAAAGTTAAACACATTCTTATATAAAATTTTAACACGATATTTATCTATTTTAGCATAATTAGTTTACGTTTAATAACAATAATTATCAAGCACCTGAGACAAAAGTTCATATTTCAAACTTCAATTTTAATAGGTTTTTTATAAATATATTTTAGGAATCGTGCGCAAAACGAATTTCATAGTTTACAATTATGTGTATTCAAAAAGTTTACTCGTACACGAAATGAAACCTTTTTGATTCAATTACAACTAAAGGTCACGAGAAGGTTATTCATATATAAGTCTATCGATTGAATGTCTTCGAAAAAACGATTTTTCGATGATCGACGTACTAATTACGATCATCAGAATATAACGAGGCGAAATGGTATCGAACGAAGTAAATCCTATACTTGGATTCGGTGAATCACACGTACAACACAACGAGCGGCGACCGGCACGGCCCATGACGTTTATGGCCAGATTGGCAGCCACGACGAAATGTAAGAAAATTGGCTTACTTGCGGTAATGTGTTGTTCAATTGTTTCCCAATTTTGGTGGCCAAACGGAGCGACAGATTAGCCATTTCGAAGGTATTTTCAAATTGAGAACGCGTGTAACTAACCGGGCGTAATTTCTAGCACAAACAGTACGGTAAGGCGAAAAGAAAATGGATGGCCGCAAATCGTTTGACCCCCCGCCTATCTATGTCAAACGCAATCTATGGGCACACATATGTTTGTAGCGTTGCCAACGTGGGCGAACGAAAATCGTTCCTGGTGTAAATATTTTTCAATAGCGCGGTAAAAAATTTGAAATAAAATATCACGGAATCCATCGGCATTCATTGTATATTATATAGCGAGTACAATATTTCGTAATTTGAACTTTATATAACTGCGTTGTCTATTAATAACCAAAAAAAACTTTTTTAATTGCCATACATATTTTAATATCGAAATTCATTGGCTCAGTTGGAATTCCAACGTTGTACTATAATAGTAATGAGGAAAAAATGATAAATTTTATTATTTATTATAACGAGTAATTGGAAAATAAGTAATTACGCGTTTTTCCATATACTCTCAGTGAAATATTTAGAAAATCTAATATCTATGATTCTACGTACGAGTTATGAAATATATAAATAAAAGGCTAATTAGATTCGAAAATGATTCCAAGTATCTTTAACGACAAAAGTAATTTCTAAATATGAATAACGTTGAAATACCTGAACCATCATAATAGTTTCAATTACTATATCCAGAAATAACTCGATTCCTGAAGTTGTCCATTAAGATACATTACACATTAATTCTTTATTCCCATTGGATTTGCATTTATCAAAAATTAGTTATCATTTATTAATGAAAAATTTTGCCAGTGTTAATAAATAGATGCGTTTTAAACTTTAAATTAAAAAATAATTTGACTAAACAAAATTATTTATTATTACTTTTCTAAATATTAAAATATATAATAAATAATAATGTCGACAGATTTAATTATTAATCAATATAATACATTTTTAGAAATTGATTTATAAAAGATGTTATTAATTCAAATGTTTAAATACAACAGCCATTACCAAAACGTTTTTTATCAATTAAAAAATATTTAACTCGTTAAAAAATGACATTAGTTTTACGACGACTGATCTTTTTCTTTTGCATCTTTTTCCTTCTTTTCTTTAGCTTTAGCCTCCGCTTTTGCTGCAGCAATTTCAGCTTCCATTTTCTCATATTCAGTAATAAGTTTTTCAACTTCATGTTTTTCAAGTATACTAGTTACAGTCTGATCATTTTCACGTTTAAGTGTAGCCATTTCAACTAAAAAAGTTTATATTTTCAATATGACTAATTAACGTTACTACAACACATTTCATAAATGCAATTTGATTCTAACAGTTTGCAGTCATTTGTTCTCTGATTAGAGATAAACTATTTTGTATATATATATTTCAAATGGTTTACACATTACTTGCTAGTTTTGGATATATTTGTACAAAAAGATTGCGAGGCTTTTTAGTGTCAAATTGCAGTTCTTATGTAACGCATTAAGTATATCATATTAAAATACCTTTATCAGCCGTAAGTTTGGTCGCATCTAATGTTTTTGATAAAATTTTAACAGCTAACTTCTTTGCATCATTTAAAGTCATTTGGCCTTCTTTATATTCAGTTTTTAATGACGCAATAGCTGCCTGTAAAATATAGAATTTATTTAGCAACAATTGACAATTTGATAAGAATTGTTTAAAACATACGGCACTATTTGTTCCAATACATGTTGCTTTCCAACCACAATAATTCCCACTAGGATCAGATTGATACAATTGAAAACCATAATGGGAATCCCAACCCATATATAAAATAGATACACCAAATGGTCTTTTGCCTGAAAAAAAATACTTGATATATTGTACAATTGTACATTTCCTTTTTCTAACTCACCCCCATACTGAGTATATGCTTGTTTTACATCACACAACCATGAAACAAGCTGTTCACATGGTATTGCGTCTCCATATTGCATACGATATCGTTCTGAAATAGAACGTAATTCAGCCACCAAAACATTAGCATCAGCAGTAATACCAGCAACACTACACACCATATCACTAGAGACAAAACAGTCAGGTAAATTTAGTCTTTTTGGTTTTGGAATTAAAAGTAGTCGAATTACTTGTTCAATTTGTAAATTTTTTCTGAACCACAAGTCTCATCGAGCAGTTTATTTACATTTCGTTTTTCAGCAGCAAGAAGAACCCCATCATTAGTTAGTATACCTAAACATGTTCCAGCATGACTGATTGCTTCTATAGCGTATTCTACTTGATACAATCGACCTAAAATGGACATAAAGTTGAATATATTTATTAATTCATACAAAACATACAAATAGCAAAACATTTTCAAATAAAACTAATAAAATGAATTATTACCTTCAGGAGAGAAAATAGTCGTTCTTGTATCATATCTTCGGGCCTAGAACAAAATTTTAAAATAAAATAATCTAAATACATATATTTTGATTACATTTTATTTTAATAGAAATTTTGACAATAATCCGTCATTTTAAAATTAAATTCGGTTATTAAAATTTTCGACGATTATTTCACAGGTATCAAATGTACTTATGTGTGAGTATAAATTATTATTACCATTTTGATAAAAATCAAGTGAAAAACAAATCTAAACGTCTAACGATTTCGGATAGTTTACAACTTAAAACAGGAAAACTTATAAAATGAAAAAATTATTATTGATAAACAATGACAATACTCGAATTTTGAAATACTGTTATTTAAGGTTATACGAATAATGCGATGTAATGTATATTGCTTATGGCGTCTTTGGAATATTCATAGCGTTATGTACTCATAGCCGGATGTACTATAGTGTTACGGGATGGAATGGTATTGATAACTGTTATCGTACAAAATTTTTACTCTGTGATAATTATTGCTTAAATTTTCACGTTCGCTCGTGATTCAATTACCCGACCATCGTGTTATCATTCGATATTCGTGTAAACGATTATTTGCCCCGTGATAAAAACGTTCGTATTATACGTACGGTAAATATTTGTTATAACGATCAGGACATTAGTAAACCTTTCGGTAAAGTTCATTCACTATCCTGAGTTTAAAAATGTTGGATATTTTTTTACCACGGAGGTCCCGTCTATAACATTTTACGGTATAAGCTCTATGGTAATGATGTCTTTCTGTTTCTAAAGATGGACGGGTGCCGATAAAATTCAAAGGTATATCGAATATGACAGTAGGGAGACCAGGAATGTTAGGCGACGAATAAGAAAATGGAACATGGATGTTGAGTGTAGTGGAAACGAGAATGCTAAGATGGATGTATGGTGTAATTGAGGAAGGTAGAATTAGAAACGAGTACTTAAGGGGTCGTGTAGGTTGTGGAGAAAAATAGGCTGTGCGTGTATTTACGATTTTTAGAAAAATGTTTGATAAAAAAATTACCGAAAAGTTCCTCATAAATGTCATAGAAGTATCGCATATTAATGTCCGAATTTTCAACGTATATTTGAATTAAAAACGTAACAATAATTATATCTTTTGCGGGAAAAACGTTAACGGACATAAGAAAAAGCGCGTTGACGAAATAATATTGTGAAACGAATACGTTTCCTCGTTTCACTCACAATCGTACAACAATATAATAAAGTAAATAACGCAATTTCGTGTAACGATTACGCAATCGTTATTTTTCTTTTTTAAACGAGTCAAGTTTATTGTTAAAAACAAACAGAGACGTTGCGAATAATAAAAAAATAGGCGAGACTTGAAATAGACGCCGATAGAAAAATCCAAATACAGAATACTTTTCACAGCGATATATATACAAGGTCAGTGTGGCATGTACAGTAGTTACCCAATGAGAAATATATACACGCATTCATGAAGGGCGAAAATTTAGTGTTTATTGCATTATTGTGTAGTCTTCTCGTAAATTAAGATTTATTTATTAATTATTTATAAATATTTTGCTAGCGTAATTAATACGTAATTATAGTTTACTAGTTGAAATTGGCATATAGAGAAATATATGTAATCACCGGCGGTTGTATTACGAGGACTCGCCTGAATTTAATATAAAAAGTAATTTCAAAAATACGTTTAGTGATTACTAATCAGTTCTATTTATGTTTCAAACTGTATAAATGAAATTATGAACATGTTCAAAAGCCGTTGTTCAAAGACCAACGAAAAATAATATACGTTACGTGTCATTACGTTATTCACTCGCAAAACTTATTGTATTTCCTAATCAGATAAGGGTACCGTGTTAATTTATTCAGTTCGAATATGAATAATTGTCCGTTTTAGTTTTCGAATGTTTACCACAAACATCAGACACTTAGAACTGTTCATTTCAAATTAAAAAAAAACCGCCAAATCCTTGAAATTATAATTAAAAGAACGAGTTTTGAAAAATTTTTCTTTTTAAATAAAACGAAAAACAATTTACAATGATAAAGCATTCTTGTCAAAAGCAATCTAGATATAAAGTGGTCATTGGCAAAATAAAACGAAAAATACAAATAATAATAAGGAATACAGTTTCTCAAATTGAATGTGTATAAAAAATAAAATAGAATTAGGATTCAGGATATATTATTAAGGTCATTATAAGTTTTTTAATTTCAATTGTCCATTTATTTCAACAACAACGATATGATAGTATTGAAACAATACAAGGTTTATTATTTACAGTAATTGCTATAATTTAAGTAAACTGCTTTTATTACATTTTGAACACCAGCTATTACGTACATAGGTAAGACTTAAATATTTAATTTAAGGTTTATTGCAAATTTTTAGAAACTTATTTTATACTTAAATTGTTTTTTACTATTGGTAACTATACAAAAACACGTATAGAATTATTAACTTAAATGTATACCTACGTATTATTATTTTATTCTAGAATCGAGACAAACTAAATTTTAATGAAAACACTATTGTTTTGGAATCTGTTAAAAATTATATTCGAAACGTAACTTTTTCTAAGTAAAATCAACGAAATTTTGAATGAAATAATTTTGTTTTTTTTTATATTGAAAAAATAATTGTTTTGGTGCTTAACTAATATTTTGAACATATTTCTTTGTCCAGTCAAATAAAAATTATTGAATGACAATAAAGTTTTTAATAATAATAACGCGTTGCGCAAACGGTTACATTATTATATATTTTTTACGTATTGTAGTCCAATTCGAAGTTAACTGTATTAATTCAGTGTGTTACGCGTTTAGACATAATAATTGTACTCGAACGAGTTAAATTTAAAGAATGCGTAAAATCAAGGTTTCAATATGTAGTATTAAAAATAATATACCTAAACGTGAATAAGTAAATACATTATAGTGTATCTAAATATGTATTAAATGCATACAATTTAAAAAATATTATTTTTAGGGATAATTGAATTAGTTTATAAGATGACGTATAGACGTATATACGTATACATACGTATTACGCGTATGTGGGAGTGAAAACTAAAATTACTCGGAAATCACAATTATTCCAGCTCATTTTTTCTTATTTAATATAAGGTAGCAACAAAAATGGATCTGTTAAGAATGAAACGAATACCATACGACCGTGAATCACGTGAGACAATATTTAATTACAATTTCTGAAAAAATAACTATTGATTAGTTAAGGAGTAAATTATCGATGAATTTGTGCTTCCGTTACGGAAAAAGACTAACGTTTTGTAAATCATATAATCCGAAAAACCGCATTGACCACATTTAATAAGGACCTTCTTAAATATAATGATGCAATTTAATTCAGTCGATTCGATTGAGTTATATAAATGTTTTATAAAAAAAAAATCATATCCTCATAGAATTATCCGATATTTTTCGTTAATCAGATTTATAGAACCTTCGAAAAGGAAAAAGTTCAATAATACACGAGTTCCGAAAATGTTTTATTATATTTTGTGTGTTAATTAGCGTACATTTTAAATATAAAATCAAAAAGTTAAAAACTAAAAATAAATATTAAAAATTATAATACATAATTTAATATTAACGGATAAATTAATATCTGTTTTAGGTTGTTAAAACGTTAAATACATTTTTGAAAAAAAGTTCTAAAACCTTTTTATCGACGAACAATTTACCATTGCGAACCCTAGTTTTCTATAAACGTTTGTTACCAATTTTGTTAGAAATAAGGATATATTATTTCATCTGTAGTATAGATTATATATATATGATTATAATTAATTCACAATCGAGTGTATTCGGGACTATGATTGGACTAACGACATTTGATTCTTAATTAATAATTTTGAACTAATTAAATGTAGGTACCGAGAAAATAGTTATTAAAAAAATTACTCCAAACGTATTTCAAATCAACGCAAAACAGTAAACATACGTATATTAGACATTATTATAGTTCTAATGTTTGAATTAGCCATGTGTGACTGGAATTAAACATTTTTCCAAGGTAGACATTTACGATTGAATCGAAAAGAAGTACTAACTATCGAATGTAAGTACATATGTACTCGGATGTCCAGGCAAATATTTTAGAGGGGATGTAAAATAGAGGGGAATTCCTAAAAATGATTCGATTCGGTAGGATTGGCACACTAATGAACTCCCCGTTGTATGACGTCATGGCAAAACATTCGTTTAATTACCATGGAGTCCGTGATACTTATATAGCGGCGAACTACATCACTACGAGCCACAATTCGTCGCCGAACGCCAAAAGACGTACATTTCGTTCTTGAGTTTTACAATTTTACGCGTTTTTATTAACGTAAAAATGATTAAATCCTTAGTAGTAGTCTGTTGCTTTATCGCAGCAATTCAAGCATCACCGGCGAAATACACAACTAAGTACGATAATGTAGACATCGACGAGATCTTGAAAAACGACCGTTTGCTTAACAACTACTTCAAGTGTCTTATGGACACGGGAAAATGTACGGCGGACGGCGAAGAACTTAAACGTGAGTAATTAAAAGGCATTTTTAATTATCGACATTTTAATTGCATTGATTAGCTAACGGTTAGGATTGAACATTATTTGATACGTCCAATCTGATCGTGGCCGTTTTCGTAAAAATTGTATTTTGCATTTTTACTCGATCAATTGACGAGAACGTTGTTGCGCTGATATCAATATTAATCGAATATCGGATTTATTATTCGCAGTCGTTATATTTTTATGTATTCATATATTTTTCGAAATTCTTTACGCCTACTATTGGAGTACATTTATTTTTAAACATTATTTTATTCAAATATGCTGTATCTTGTTCTCGTGTGTAAGGGAATAAATTGTAGGGCATTATTTCGTATTAATAATAAAATAGTCGTATATTAATATTAATCGCTATCAACAATTCAATGATATTAAAACTGTTGTGTAATTTCCATTGCGTGGGTATATTATTTTAATTATTTTCATCCCTAGCTTTATCAAAGTTGTTAGCGGTCTCAATCATGTACGAGGATTAAAACATAGATTTTTCATCAGTATAGATCACCTATTGAGACGATTATTAATCGATTTCGGTGTTTCAACAGACCCGACGAAATTTGTGTAATAATGTCGAATAAAACTGTACGGACTTATAATTATCAATTCAAACACTTTTTTGAACCAGATCTGAATTTTAATTTTAGACGTGTATATCCATTGGTTCGATGGCACCAAATGTACATAGACGGTCGAACTTGGATACAAATTCAATATGTCTAAGGTTTGATCGTAATTTTGTTGCGTGATAACTTGCCTGTGAGCTGTAAAATGTACAGACGATTGATATTATTTAAGACAAATGTTTTGATGTCGTTGAAAGTTGAAGTAATTTGAAATTCTCGAACCATCGTAACCTCTTTACATAGAACCTTAATTTTAATATTGACTGTACGAACTTTTGCGACATTATGTTTTTCTATTAAGCCTATCAATTCGTAACTTATTAGTATTATCAGTCAAATTCTATAGATATTTCTGTGTATCATTGACAATGGTTATTGATTGTATCTGAAATACATTTTAAAATGCAATAAATAGCGTTTAATAGGTGACGTTTTAAGTCTAATTAGATTATGTGGGTCTCTGTGAAACCTTATTCTTTGGTTATGTTCCGTTTAATGATATTTCGTTCTAGTAAGTAAATAGACGGATTAATAAAGCTACTAAAAATATAGTTGAAGTTATTACAACTTGGATTAGCCGAATCTATTTTACGACATGTAATAAGTTTGTTGTTTAATGTTTTAATAATAATTAGATCGTTAAAATCATTATTTTCTGTTCCTATATAAATCATAAATTCATAATTGTGTTCTACCATTTGACATAACGCTTCATTGGAATCGCCAACGAACTATTTTAGCGAAGTCATGCCTAACTGTTGATATTTTTAAATTTTGAAGACTTTGCGTTATTTTAACGTTTGGATTTATCTGTTAAAATCTTAATTTAATTGTTTCTTGAAAACTAACGATCATTATTCAGAGCCTAAATAATCCGACAAGAATCGTTAAACATTTTAAATGTCTACTTATTATGTTCCGTTGAAAAATAGTAAAGTGAAATTAACGATATTATTGTGAATTTCAATTTGAAATAGTAAATAATTGTAAGCAACATTTTAATAGTAATAAATGTATTTCGCATTACAGTATATAATAATACTGTTAGATGTATGGGGGTTTGAATATATTGGGTATATTTTGGTTAAAAAATAAAACATTTCAAATAATTTGCGTCATATATGAAAAACACTTTTCTAATAAAAAAATAAACGCTTAATATTTATTTTATTTTTATAATTACTGAAATTACATACAATAATTAAAATGACATACATAATGAAATTTTATATTCATACTTATGATTCAATTATCCAAAATAACGGGTTTGTTCTTATTTTTGAAAAGTACAAAGTTTTTATTTATCGTTTATTATTTATAACTAAAAGAAGCGATTTACAGACGTGGGAGTTAAAGTACTGAACGCAGCATTTTCTAATACATTTCAATATATGCCACCGGAATTAATGGGCACTATAGCAGAAATGAATGGGGCCATCAACCAGGCGTATCAGAAAGAAGTTGATCAACTAACCCAAAACAATTAAAATAGCGCAATTTTGTCATTTACATAAAATAAAAATTTTTAAATAGCTTTTATTCTATCAATTCTTTATATAATAACGATTCTGTTTATCAGTGGTACCCAAAGCATATTATATTTATTCGTTTCCATTTATCTATTATTATTGGCGCTAGTTTAATGTTTTGCGGAACGTGTTGACTTTCTGTACTTCAAACATTATTCTAATATTTCATTGTATATGTAACGATATGTTTTATAGTTTTACAATAAGCTAAAACAAAAATACAACTAATTTTTATACATTTATAAAATGTTGTATATTGTGTCGACGTATTCGTATACGTGTTATTTTTTCAAATTTGTAATACATGGGTTGTACTTATTTTACAGGTATGTTACCAGAAGCGCTTGCAAATAAATGCGCAGACTGTACAGAAAAACAAAGAGAAGGTTCCGAAAAAATCATTAAGTTTATAGTCGAAAACAAAAAAGACATGTGGAAAGAGCTTCAAGCGAAATACGATCCTCAGGGAAAGTATAAAGATCTGTATAAAGAAGAAGCAAAAAATTTAAACATCGAAGTTTAAATCAAAATTAATCGAAGAAAAAACAAAATTATTACGTGGATTATTTTTTTTTTCTTAATGGAATAATATACAACTTTTTTATTACAATATGTGCACTTAAAGTATCTATTTTTTCTTTTAATTAATACTAATTACGATTTATTATATATTTTTTATGTATAATCAAATAAATGTGTGTTAATCAAACAATATTTTTTCTATCCGTAGTCACGGAGACTGCAAATTGCGTATTTTTAAAAATACGTATTATAACTTTAAATCTTTTCGTACGATTCCTACAAAGTACCATAGTATAGTTGTTTACCTGTTTCGTGAAATGGTATTCAGTTTCAAAATCCGCTTAAAAACGAATAAAATACAATACATTAAAACTATCAAATAGTTATTATAAACAATTTCTAAGTTTTCAATTATTTGTAAAGTGTTAGTACATAAAAAACACAACTTTGAAGTATTATATTATATGGGTTAATTCGTAGTTTTTTCCATTTGAGCAAAACATCGGCCGCACCATGAATGATGTTGAATATACCGCAACAAGTATTTAGGTACCATCATTCAATCAATGTATATTAATGTACTGGATCAGAATACAACAAATGCAAAAACTGCGTGTACGATATTGTATATTAGGGCTGTAAAAAATTTATAAACGGAAAGTAATTAAAATATACCATACCTCTATAAATATTAATATTGTAGTGAATAAATTTAAAAATGTTAGTATTTCGTTGGCAATAATAAACGATTTTAAAAATATATTACCGACGAAAAAATATAAAACGAACCGCTTAATTATGGTTTGAATAACATTAGGTATTATCGTTATTTTAATACTTGTCCATTCAATCATATATTAACATAATATTTATAATACATTTTTATCTGCATTATCGAAATTAAATATTTTTATTAAAATTATATTTTATAAATAAATATTTGTAAAAAACATTTTGAAAAAAGTTATATCGCGTACGTATTTAATATATACTTTGTTGTTTTGAAAAAAGTATACATTTTATATAGCGTGATATTTTAAAATTATAATTTGTTAGTAGTAAATATAATATGCATAAAATTCAAATGAGGATTTGAATGTTTATACTTTCTTCCATCCTAAATGTTAACGACTATAGAAAAATAAGCTTATACGTAGTTAAATAAATACATTTATAAATATAAAAATATACAACCCCCAAAAAATATGTCTTGGCACACCCCTATTTAAATCGAATATATTTGATAAAAATCAACGATGTAGTATATACTACAGTCTTGATTTTAAATTATTGGGCATTTCGACATTAGTGATCAATCGTGATTGGTTAAACAGTTTCGGATATGTAAACGAAAAACATACGGTTGAAAAATTAATTTAGTCTTCGTTTCCCTTAGAATCTACAATATAGTATAATTCTTTATAGTTTCCACTAAAAAATATTTTGAAAAATTTATTTAAAATTTTTTTATTACTATTCTTTTTATAAAAATAGATACTTATTTGCTCATAGAATAGATCGTGCGAGTGAACGAAATAATATTCTCGATATTATTTCTAATAAAATTAATTAATTTCTATAACGTAAATCCAATTCTACGCTAAGACTTCAAAAGTTTTACTATTATATTTCGATCTTAATGAATTTGTATTTATTAACTAACGATAAACGCGTATTTAAATTAATGAAAAAATCTAGTGAAAAATATTTTTATTATAAATGAATTAAAAAATGATTAGCGGAGCTCATGTCATCAATGCATCATTAATAGTTAAATCGATTACATTTTAAACAAAATGTAATTTACTTCAGCTTTGAATACAAGTTAAATGTTAATCATTATTAAATGTAATGCTCAAAACTACAGTTTAATATATTTTATTATATACGTTTTGTGCGTTTTAATTGAACGTAGTTTATAAGTATAAATTTATTTTTAATATTATTTACGGTTACGGGTAAGTATAGATTTTCATAAAATAAAATTAGCTTGACCTATAAGTATGAACAGATTTAAAAAATTATTAGATTTTTATGGGATTATGGTATTTAGTTTTATTGTTTGGGGAAAGTTGCACGATGGAGACTTCACTCTTTACGCATTGTGTTCTTATACAGAGAAGATATAAAATATGTATTTATCAACGTTACGAATACAGTTTAATTTAAAACTTAATTACATCGCGTAGTATACGTGTGTATTAAAATCTTTCGATAATAGAATTGTGTGTTTACGACGCGCTACAATGTTTCGTAATTTAAAGTAAAAAAGCAATTTTGATTTATGATAAATCTAGATTAAAACCATTGTTTGAATAGCGGCTGTGAATGTAACTAAATAATAATAATATTAGCAATTACTATTCGAATCTAAAAACAACGATAGTAAAATTATTTTATTTACGTAAAACCCGTAATACGTTTTCAAAACTACTTTTGATATATTAAATCTATAATTATTCGACTAATGATTCGATCGGTCTTATTTATCGATATATTTGCTTATATTTTGACCCGAACTTATTTATAAACTCATAAATCGCGTTCAATTATTGAACACGGACGCGACTCGTCTTACTCGACAAACGATATTTGTCAAAAATGTAGGTACGTAGGTATTACCTAGTATTCGGATTTATTGCGTTTTTAGCGAAATAAGAAATAACATTCGGTGTGATCATCAAATCGAGCGCCTACATGGTAAATAAAAACGTATTGTAGCCAATTAATCTTCATACGCCGGTTTTATGTGTTCTTATTATACAAAAATAATACGTTATAAAATTAATTGACGCCCATAGCGGATTGTAAATGCAACCTTACTGAAATATTTCGTAAAACTCGCGTTTATATCAAAATACGTCGATCTGTAAAATACGTCGGCCACCGTGTCTAATAATAAACGTATTCATATTTTGAAGAATATTCCACGATTAGATTTTAAAACAATGACATATGATAATAATTGAACAAAATGTACTTACTTGAACCATTCGTAGTAACGTACTGTAGATAAAATCACGAGATATCCATGAATCGTAATCTGTTTGAATTTTTTTTCAAAATTCAGCGAATTCGGTCAAGGAATCTCTCAATCGTGGATAATTCGATTTAGATACGCCGTGTGAATATACTTCAAGGTTCATATGTTATTTTCGTTTGATTTCGTCGGTTTTCCATTGTTTTGTAAAATATATATCGTGTATATATGTGTAACACAATTATTGTTGGTCTGTTACATATAATACGCCTATAATATTTGTTAAACGTCCAAATGTCTTAAAAATATTCGCTAAAATTGTGACATATAAAACCTATAGGCGGATACACGCCATTGTGTTCGATATGTATTCAAGCATCAGAATTATTTATGTGTTTAAGTCGAGTTTCGGTTAATCAGTTCCGCGTTGTTTACGTCTTCATTGAACTATGAAACCTAAGTACTTCTACAAAAAGGTCACTTCCGGACGAATCGGTAAACGTTTAAAAGTACGCCGAATCTATCAATAAGTCGCACTGTATATTTTGAACACGAGTGCAAACAACCGAACCGTTTCTTGTCGGTTTTTATTTAAAATGTCGCGATATTTTCCGTTAGTCACTGCTATGTCCGAACGGTATTTTGTCACGTTTGTTCTGTGTATGGTGTCGACGGCGATGTGCGGTCCGATGCCACAGCAAAAGACAAATGGCGGGCAAAATGAAAGACAAGACGAACAAAAGCACGCGATTGATCGCTACACAACTAGATTGGTGGAAAATCCGATAATTCGCCACAATTACCTTGATTGTTTTTTAGATGACGGACCCTGCAGTCCAGAAGCTAGGAATATCAAACGTAAGTATTAATGATAATAGAAAATACACTTTGGAAAATCGAAACAATTAAAGAACAAATGTAAATATGGTATCAAACCACAATTATAACGACGATATTTAAATTAATCATAAACGATTGTTTGTTTTCTAATTGGTTTGAGTAATTGAAAATGACTAACCGATCATAATTAATAAAAAAAACGTGTACCCATAAGTTTAAATTTCTTTTTTCCGAATTGTTTTTTCTTTGCATTATTCTAGAAAAATAACGATTAATCCGAAAAAATGTTCGCGTAATTAAATGTTTAATTTTTGATACGAAATTTTTTGGATTTTATTAAACACTGATTATCGGTCATAGCAGAAATGGTTCCGGAAGCGTTTGAAAGAGAATGCGCCCATTGCACCGAATTACAAAAAAGAGTAATCGAAAAAATGATGTGCTACTTGAACAACCATCAACCGGAAATACTGAAACAAGTAGCCGCCAAATTTGATCCGGACGGAGAATACATGAAGACCTATTTAAACGCGATAAATAAGGAAGGAAACGAAAATTTGTCGGGAAATCCGCAACAATCGCCGCAAATTCCACTTCAACAACCGAACCAAAATCCTCAACAATCCTCGCAACCTAATCAACAGCAACCGCAGCAACAAAACCAACAGCAATCGGAGAAAAATCAACAACAATCAAAAGCCACCGTAGTACCATCAACCGGATCTAAAGACGGAACACCGGCAACTAAAAAACCTTGAATCGACAACAAATATAGCTATATCGTAATTATTTTCGTTACTTAATTATAAAGGACTTCAATATACGCAGTTACTTGTTTTCCAGCGTAATTAATTAAATATTAAATACGTTCGAGAGAACCGAATGCAATAACAGAGGTTTGTTTTCATCATTTATTTTACGTGTGAGCGTAAAATTAGATTCAATATTTTCAATTCAAAAGTAAGCTTAAAAAACAAAATCTAGTATACGAGTGGGGGCACATTAAGTTTTTTCAACGAACGATTATAATGAACGATGTCATAGGTACGAATAAAATTAAATATTTTCTAACAAGTACGGCGCGTATAATTTTAAACATATTAATAGAAACGATATATTTTGTACGAATTAAATCGTTTTCGAATTGTAATTTTATTAAATAGATACCGTAATCATAGAAAACAAAAATAAAACTAGAACCTGATAGGTAGATGAATCCAAAATATGTTGTATTAAGATTCGCAATTGTAAAATAATTACAATTATTTCGCGGATCGAACGTATTTTATTTAAATTACGTACACTTATATTCGTAAGCGTAATACAATATTCGAAATGTATATTACACCCGATCGAACGTTTTCTCTTATTCGATCCATTTCCCGTATAAGGATTTTCAAGGTGGAAATCGTGCGCGCGCGTCGTTTTAATTATTCGCGAGACCGTACAACGTCTCATAATTGCCGTTCCGTACGCAAATAATAATTCATTTTTTTGTATGTTTATTTTCGTAAATAAAAGAACGAACAACGGTAATCTGAAATAATAACGTAAAAAATTTAAATCGAAAATGGACACGTTTATGGGAAACAAGTACGTTTTAAACACATTTCACGGATCGTATTTATAATTCGGATGATAAAGATCAAATTTGCCGTGAAACAACGGCGAGACCATTCATTCACGATTCTACCGAAAAATTATTATTCGCACAACGGATGATTTGAAATAATAATTGAGAGCGTATACTGTTTGCATCTGAAGCGTGAAAACACGAAATAACGAAGCTTTTACATTTTCGTAATAGGCGGTAATAGTGTGAATCAAGTTATGTGTAAAACGTATATCATATTTCATGAATTTAATATTCAAGGAACTCGGATAAAATAAGTTTGATCGTTATAATATTTTGTTCAAAATTCCTTGAAGAATCTAGGTCGTTCAACGATATTATACCACGTGCAACAAAATAATTTCACTTTTCTGCGTTGTACTTTTATGACCGGTTTAATTTGCGTGCCACGCTCATATCATAGTTACGGTTTATCCTGACAATTAATATTTTTTTGTGTACTTGGCGTTGTTCTAATTGGGACCAACGTAGTTATAAAATGTTATTTTGGGCTCACGAGTTCGGATTTACGGCAATTTTACTTTCCATACGTCAAAACGAAACGATTAAATTCTTATAAAATTTTCCCGGCGGTTGTAACGTGTAGGACACTTTTGATCGGCTTAGAAGTTTGAAATCGAATTATCGTCGGCGATAACTATATTCGCGTTAAAAATAAAAGTGAACTGTACAACTATAAACTCCTATAAGTATGCCGGTACTTCTATATCCGTATCGATGACAAATAGGATTAAATAATTGTGCAATTTAAATTGATCAACAAATATTGGGCTAAATTCGTCACGAAAAACGGAACGTTGTATTATTGAACATCGGGATATAAAATATAGATCCGCCGATAGTTGTAATCGGTGGAACACGTTATACGAATTGATGAACGATTCGAGAAGATTCGAGTTCGATTAAAATTATATTTAACATTACCTTACATAATTAACTGTTATACGATAATTAACGATGTCACGATTATCAAATAATTGTAAGTTACGAAAAATTTCAAAAAAAATTCGAAAAAATTCAAGATATTTTTCCTTTGTGGTGAATCTCATCAGTCTCTGATATTCTTTATTACGACGTTATCGTTTCGTCATTTGTAACATTCGCGTAAACCTGAAACATATCGGCGATCGAACGGTTTCGGCGCAAGTGCCACCGATTGTTCAACGCAAATTCGAGCTAGGCGATTTCGGACGTGAAACGAACGCTACAACGCGAAGTGCGATGGAAATGTTCGGAATCGATGGAGCGGAAACCCACGGCCTCCGTGGCCCTGGCGGAACGACACCTCGCCGCCGCCATATTTCCGACGACGTTGGCGTTTAAATAATTCGCGCGTTTCGGTTACGGACGAGGGACGAGCGTAACGTAATTGTCACGAGATCGTCGGCCGAGCCGTGGTAGTCGACGGGGATCGGGCGTGCGTGAACAACGGCAACGAATTGACGGCGATCCGGAGAGCGCGCGTTTTCGTGGAGGATGACGGCGTCCTTGGGACGGGCGGGCGCGTTCTTGTTCCCTACGTTTCCGTCTCCGCCAACAAAACAGACGTCCTTAAGTGCGCGCGAATCGGACGAACCGTCCGTATTATTATCGCTCATCGGCCGGATCTGTTATTCCGGAGCGAAGTCGCGCGCCAAACGGTCGTGGAACGCGAGCTGCCTCGAACACGCGTACTTCGACAATTGGCCATCCGTCGGACACCACACATACGCTACGAAATTCCGTCGTCCACGTCCACTCGCGGTCCCGCGCACGCACGCACGCACGAGCGCGCGGTTTAATTCTTTTTGATGTGAACCCGCGCCGGCGATGAATTTGCTGGCGATTTTTTGTTACGTCACGATGACGTGCGATTACGGGGCCAGACCGACGGCGGTCGGGACCGCGCAACGGGCGCCGGACGCGAATCAAAATCTGCCAGCGCCGTCCGGTGATGGCCGCAAAACCGTCCGGCAAACGTCGACGTACCCGACCCGATACGACTATATCAACGTGGAAGCCGTCATGAACAACGAACGGATACTGAAAATCCTTTTCAACTGCGTGATCAACCGCGGACCGTGCACTAGGGAGGGTTTGGAGCTGAAAAGTGAGCGCGTGGCGATATTTTATATTATATTTTTTCGTTTTTTTTTTTTTTGGGGGTTTTCTTTTTAGAGGAGGGAAG
>JAIPRN010000129.1:54470-65429 GCA_025469175.1 Geopemphigus sp. TES_GeoC_2020
TATTATATTTTTTCGTTTTTTTTTTTTTTTGGAGTTTTCTTTTTAGAGGAGGGAAGAGAAGGTTCTCTTTTACACGGATCGTCGGAGAGGAAAGTCGTTTTTATATTTTCGGGTGAATAATTTTACTATACTACAAATTTAAAGTTACCCAATCGAAATGTTTTGGTAACGCTCGCGTTTATGTTGTGTTGTGTTTAAATTAACGCTATACACGCAAAAGATATGTTACAACGTACCTATAGTTGGTTCGAGTAAATTCGTTTTTTATTCCTAATTTCGGTTTCGAAACGCGCATTTTATATTAAATATCTATTACGTTTATTTTACGGTTAAATAAACGAAAGAATCAATTAACGAAGATGTGTTTTATTCGTTTCAGTAAACATTTCCAAATAGTATAATGTCGATCGATAACAATTTGAATGCGAATAGTATTTTAGACTTCCTGACAAACGGCGAAAAGGACGTGGAAAAAATATATTTTTATATCGGGGTCGTATTGTACCCCAGTACTTAAAATAATCGTGATCGTCGATTTCAAAATGGAAAACAACAATATTAAACGCGTACCACGATGAGCGCGAGACGAACGTCCGTTACCGAAATATTTTTATGCATAAACAACGTGATTTATTCCCGAGTGTTTAGTATTTGGAGATTATAAACTACGTGGAATACGTAATATCAAACCTTTAAAAATCGACATTTTTCACATTGTTAGTTGTAGATAGGCCTACGGATACTTTAACATCAATTTACTTGGCAAAGAGGTAAATACGTTGAGAGGTTACATCCCATTATGGTAAAAGTGAATTTGCCGACCATTTCGCTAGAGAAACAAACGATGCCTTATTATATAATAACTTGATTTTCTTGAAAAATCAACTCGTTAGTTATAAGACTTGATAGAAACCTGTTGACAAATTATAACTATTTAAATATTTAGCGAAATCGTTATAATCAAGAGAATAACGAAAATTCGTACTTATATATAGAATTGTATAAATAATTATTTAATTGAAAACAAATAAGCTATGTAGGTTAACTTTGCGAATAATTTTCTGTTGAATTTTTTTAGTTTCTTTTAGTTAAACGTTATAGTGTTGCGATATAATTATTAAGTAGCATATATTTGTATCTGCCTTTGAGATATAGTAACAATACAGGATAATTTACTCACGATTAAATGTAATTACAATTATTTTTATTGTTTAAAACTATATGATACCGACGCGTTGAGGCAACTGCGTAGAGAAATATCATATAAGCTAGTGAGTATAATTTTCTGTTCTCCGTTGGCTATAAAATTTCAAATTAAAAGCCATTTTATAGAATATTATAGAAAGTCGATTTTTTTCTATTGAAAATTATACGTAATAATAGTGTACATGTTGGAATATTTATTTTTTAAATACGTATATTATTTTACGAAATGTACGAAATAAATATATAATAAATCCGGTTTTCTCTATCGTTTTTGCATGTTGTCTAAATCGTTTTATTTTTAATTATCAATTTAACTTTATGTTTTATAAATTCAGTGATAGCACTGTATTTAATAGTTCTTTTCAGTTTCAATTTTAGTTTATGTACTTATTAAGCTAAAACACGTTAATTTTGTTAGAGATTTTATTGAAATTTATTTATCACTTTAAATATTAATATAGACCGTTAGTGAGTAAACATTTGTGACTTTTATTATCGGCCGTTTTTATTTTCTTTAGTATGTAAGATTGGTGGAAATAATTAAATTTCGTTATTGGTCGAGACCTTATAATAGCTAATCGTGATTGTTTAAAAGAAATATACTTAAAAAGTTTGTAAAGTAAATTATTTAAATTGTGAAGTGAGGTTAGGAGTTATTACTTCCGTATTCGTCATATCGACATATCAGTATTTTATACCACATAGTGCATACATGCTATTTATAATACATTCAAGGAATTAATAATTATAATACCAGCTAAAACCATGAAATAAATGGGATTTTTTAATAGAAAATTTTTTTAATATAAATGGTAATTTGTATAATTATTAAATACAATTTATATTATTTTTTCAATAAAACTATCAAAATTTCATAAAAATGTTTATTACGTGTATACGCTCACGGACGTATATTACATAAATTTTAATAACAAATTATAAATAAATAAAATATTTTAATAGCTCGGTACAGCACAATTATTTTTTGTTAAATCTACGAATTCCAAATACAAATCGTATTACAATAATATATTTATATGCAATACGAAAAGAATTGAAAAATCTTAGGCACTTATATTATTCATTTTTATATTGGAGATTCTCATAATACATACAATACTACTTTATATGTCCTTGAAACGTTACCATTTATAATATAACATTTGTTTACTTTTTGTATTTATTACTTAACATACTAATTGTAGAGATATTTTTATTAAAATTGTAAAAATAAATATAATTAATTTCGAACACGGAATTTTTGAAATTTTTTTTTCGCAATTCATTTAAATTTTTAATTTAATACATTTACGTAATGGTTTTATTGCATTAATTCTGTAAACGTGCGCGCGCGCGCGCACACACACACACACACACACACACACATATATATATATATAAATGTTGATACATCTTTTTTCTTCAGATTTATCCATAATTTTGGAGTGGAAAATTATAAATATTTCCTAAACCGGTACACCAATAAATATGCTATGTGACATGTATATTTATATTTTGAATTCCAGTATTATTTTTACGAATAATGAATTTTTATATCTTTTTTATAAATCTGCAATTTTAATTTTTGAAAATGACGGTTGTTTTATATTGTATACCCGCATTATCTTAACAAATGTGATAAGTATTGAAAATCAGAAAAATTTCTTATAATAATTTATTGTTATTAACATTATATTTGACTATATCGTACGTATAATGTATTTAAAAATTGACACTCGAAAATATCTATACGGTGGTTAATAATTTCAATTGTGAGAATTTTTAAAGTTTTATTTAAAAATTACACTTCGAATATGTATTAATATTGTTTGCTATTTTACATATTAAGATTTGAAATTTTAATTTAAGATTAATCTTACTATTAATATATAAGTATATATATTGAAAATCTCAATTAATAAACATTTTTCATGGGAATTTAAACCGTATCATAATTATTGTAGTCCAGAATTGTTTTTGTAATGCAATATGGTAATCGATTTCGATTAATGTACGAATCGATGTTACGACAAATGTCAAATATATATTTTTTTGAGTGATCCATTCGAACGTTGAAACAATACCTTATTCATAATTTCATCATAATTTAAACATTTATGAATTATACAATAAAAGTTTATTAAAAAAAAAGTTTTTATATATATAAATATTAAACATTTTATTAATTTAAAACATAACGTCACTAAGCGTAAACATAAAAATAAAAATAATTCGTTATCCTAATTAGGCGTATTGTATATATATATATATATATACACACATTTATGTTTATATTATTAAAATTGTGTAAATGTTATTAGGAATTATTCCGGACGCTATACAGACAGAATGTGCGAAATGTAGCGAACAACAAAGGAAACAGGCGGGCAAAGTTTTAGCTCATTTATTCACTTACAAACCGGACTATTGGAAGATGTTGATACAGAAATTTGATCCGAACAATGTGTATTTGAGAAAGTATATGGCAGACGACGCTGAAGACGAAATAGCAGTCGCTCAAAAGCTAACCAACGAATCCAGCACAGTCAAAACTTAAATATGTATTATCTACATATGTATAATGGTATTTGTATACAAATATATTGAAAATCGTATAACCTGTACCTATCATAATCATATCTATGGATTTGGAAATATTTTAACGAAAATATATTTCACGCGAAAATAAATTATAGATAAATTATTTTTTTATACTTTAGTAATTATTTTATATTTTTGACGATTTACTTTTAAGACATTTTTGGAAACATTGAAAAAGTGTTTTATTTGGTAAATTTGTTTATTGACTTGTATCATTATCTTAAATAACTATATATTTTTAAAAACCTATAAACCTATTTACGTTTGGAAAATTAAATAGAAAACAACAATGTAGTATATTATTTATTGTACATGGTACGAGGTTGATCTGATGGTTAAAACCAATAGACATTTTACATTTAATTCATAAAGGGTTTTAAACAATTAGTTTTTGTAAAATTGTAAACTATGTATATTCAAAATATGTATGCAACCTATAAAAGAAATTAAAAATCTCTAAACTTTGTAAAATAATATATTGTTTTCGTTTTGTGATGCTTATTTTTTTAAATAGGCTACGAAAATGAGAAACAACTTTTTATTACAAATTTATTTCAGAATATGGTTTATAAATGATAAAAGTGTACACGTTGAAGGTATCAACAAAAAAGTAAAACCGATGACTGTAACTAAATGATATTGACGGCAAATTCATTATGAACAATTTTATATATTGTAATTTAAATTCATACGTGAATAGTATATACAATTTTAAACTAAAATATTTATTATTTGTATACACAGATATAAGTGGTGTTCAATTTTCATAACGTTATTCGTTTATACGATAAGGTTTTCGATTTTTTATGTTTTGTTATATTTTGGCGATTAATTAAATAAATTAAACAATTTATGAAATCTGTAACATTATTAATTTATATAATAGAGTAAGAAATTGTATGTGAATAAGATATAAGACGATTATCAGAATTTATAAGTCATTTAACAAATTATATTTAAGTGTCAAAAGTGAATGAAAATAATAATTTTGTATTTGTATTCTGTATATTTATTTATCTGTACGATCAAAACGGAAAATTTATTGTGTGTTCGAACTCATTAATCAAAGTGCTTGAATTTCAGTTTAATAGCGATGACCAAGCAAAATAATTTAAAACGTTATTATATTATATATGTTTATTGCCGATTCGTAAATACAATCGAGTCAATTGATGTTTTAACGCATGACTATAACATAACGTTTGAAATTTCTCGCAGAAACGCTTTTGAATTACTTTCCTCGGCGGTTATATATTGCGATAAATTCGTTTAATAATTAGGCGATTCGATTTCGTAAGAATGCTTCTCTGAAAAAAATTAATTTTAACGCAGAGTGAATTTGGTACAATTTATCGGGTCGTTAAATATAAGATTTATAGGTTTAATTTATAACGATTTAAGATTTATATATATGTTATATGTTATATGTTATAAAGAATAATAAACAGAAAATAGTGATAATTTTTAACGAAATATCCCGAAAAACTTTGTTACGAAGGCACTTAATTGCGTTCTTATACGACCGATCCTTGAATATAATTCAGCTGACGAATCAGCATACTACTAAATGTAATCATCAACTTAAGTGATTCCAACGTAAATATCGTATTTTCGTTGGTTTTACTTTTTATTCCACACACACAATACGATTATAAAACAGTGATTCGTGCGAATAATCTTCTTTCTTAGGATAAACGCCGGATTTCTCAGGAAATTACTTTTTGGTAACCCCATCTTTTTTTTAAAACGTATAAACTTAAAATCCCTTATCATCTCATTCGTAACAATATGTATTTTTACGCTCTACCTATAATTCAAAAAAATTAATCGTTCATTTTTCCCTCTCATTTTTAATTTATACACGTAAAATTGCTTTCATTTTATTCTTACTTACGTACCTATATTTAATATTTGGCGTAAGTCAATGTATTTAATAAAATAAACAAACCTAATTAAATCGACACGTTTTATTTCACCATAAAACATTATAGGTCAAATGCACATAAACATATAGTAATACGAAATTGGCTCGAATAATAAAACAAATATTTCTATTAAAAACCGCGCTTATCAAAAATATAATATTATATAGTATATTATGAATTTCGCCGTAGAAATGAATATATCTGATTTTGTTTATATTACGAAAAAAGGGTATTCATAATGCTTTTATTGACAACGGTGGAAACATCGCGATGGAAAAAGCTTAAAGACAAGATCTTTAGGACAAATGACAAAAAGGTAAAAGAGACAAAATTTTTAGATACGTTCGTAGTTAGTGATCGTTGGCCGACCAATAATGTGACGGCATCGGCGGCAATCATGAAACGGGAGAAAATCGACCAGAATACTGTAATGATTTCCTTGGACGACGATGATGACAACGACGACGATGACGGGCCCAAAAAGATTCAGACATCGACGACGGCGGTGGCTAAAGACTGTGGGAACGGACGCTGCCCATATGCGTTGAGAACGAAACGACTGGAAAGGTTGCTGTCGGAATCAACGACGAGAAACGTTCAAACGGAGGCACAGGAGTGCGAGTTGCGGGCGAAGCTCCGTAATTCTAAAGAGCAAAACCGTAGGTTAAACAACGCGTTGGTCGAGTGGGAAGTGACCGAGCGCAAGCTGCTGGAAAAGCTCCGTCGTTCCAGAGAGGAAAACCACAGGCTAAATGACGCGTTGTTCGAGGCAGAGGTGACCGAGCGCAAGTTGCTGGGAAAGCTCCGCCATTCTATGGCGGAAAACTGTAGGCTGAACGATGCGCTGTTCGAAACGGAGCGGCGAGAAACCGAAGGTACCGCGTGGATGGACAAACAACGGGCCGTTGTATCGTCGGTTGTGGCCGACCTGGAAGGTCTATTGTCGTCGTCCATGACGGATTCGCGAATCGGCGGCGTCCAGCAGACAGTCGTCGAAACATTGCCCGTACTTGGGACGGAACAATAGGTCAACGTATACAACGCGCCTACGTCTGTTGAACCATCCACCGACGATTTGTCTCACTTTCGTGTGAAAGAAAAACCGGAGGCCGGAAAGAAACGACGAAAACGACGCCGAGGTAATAAACGACCTCGATAATAATAACGGACAATAATGTCACGATTGCGAACAATTTCCCGCCCACGTGAACGAAAATAATCGTTTCAGTTCGAGTGACGTGAATATTTAAGAGCTGCAGTGACCCTGAAAGTGATCGCGTTATTTGAGAACCTTTTTTTGCCCAAACCTGTTTTTCACGCAGTCTTCGTCGTGAAGCCTAACGGACGAAAACGCCAACCGGAACAATCGCTGTATAATCGTTCGTGATTTTACGAACGCAGACGAGTATAAATAGTCGTCCCGACACAAAAGGGCAAACGTAAATTATTGTCGATATTTTTAACTTTTAGTTAAACGATTAGTTAAATTCCCGTAAATTTACTGTCGTATACTTTATTGTTAGTTATGAAATGATAATATAATCCGCCGACGCAGTATATCGAATATCCGAAATATTATTTTATTTATAATATACTCGTATTCTTTAAAAATTATTAAGCTCTTATCCACAAATGTATACAATATCAAATTTTAGTCGATCCACCATTTCCCTATATAAAATAGCACCGTGAAGGTGTTACAGTTTAATATATATTTAGCGATCTACTGACTAACGTTATTTTTTCGATATTTACTACGCAAATTAAATAAACAACCGATTGTTAATAATACTTATATAGTACATCCGGAGATCAATGACGGATTTCTACAATTTATTGACGAAAACCTGTTAAAACTCGACGTTTATCGAAAGTTCACGGAAAACGAGGATAAAATCCATATTTATTCAGTGTCATTTAATCATAAAACGTATAATTATTACCAGGTCGTGCACTATACAACGTATATTATTAATTTATTACGTAATTGACGAAATAAATTGAGTGAATTATTTTAAACAAACGCGTATATTACTATTTAAAATTAAAAATAACCGCTTTGTAATTTAAATTTACAGAAGATAAATATATTTTATGAACCATCTATTAAAAAAGAAGAAAAACTTAAATTTTATATAATACACCGTGAATTGTGCAGCTTTTTTTGACCATGATCGGAAAATTTTAAGAAAATAGATTTCCATTTACGTACATAGAATCGTATATTGACCATATACCTTATTCTTGTTTTTTATATTAAAATATACACGACTAATTTTAACGTCATTATTAACGTGAGTGAATCATATAAGTAGAACTAGACAACTCGTTATACATCATTAGTCACTCATATTTTATTATTCGCAAATATTAACATATATTTTATACGTAAAATTTATACGTTCATTGAATTTAATTAAAAATATTTAGTCGAATATGTCAACACGAATTCGTATAAAAAATACATCGACTAATTCAATCAACGTGTATACGTTATAATATTGCATGTTATAACTGTTAAATATCGTTGACAATATATTATAATCTATGTAGTAATTATAATATAATATTCGAAGAAAACTATTATAATATATCGATACAGGTGGTAAGTCGCACCATATATTTTTAAAAAGTAATAATTACTATCGAAAAGGATATTTTATTGTTATAATTGATAGAATTATGTGTATTGTAACGATTGTCAAGGTCTTAGAGGTTTACTAAGATAAAAAACAGGTACTTGTTTAAAGACATTTTTCAAACAAGATCACCTTTAAATTGTTATCCCGTCCTATGCTAGTTTGGCAGCTTTGTATTTCACTGGATCTTGTTTGGAAAACCGATCGTGGGTATTTTATTTCATTTTCGTTAAGGCTATAGAAATCGTGTTTTAAAATAGTATCGTCGCCCCTTTGGAATACGTGTAAAATTAATTTCTAAAAACGAAATACTCGAAATACTCTCTAAAATTCTAAAATATTAACCCGTGCGTTATAGAAATGTTCTATAGTTTAGTATGAATACAAATCTGTTATTGTTTAAAATAATTTATATTAACTGAATATGATTCATTCGAAACTTAACGTCAAATTATATAACATTAGATTAATAGTTATTTTGTAAAAAAATAATAAATTACCTACTTGTTTATAGTAGGATATTATTTAATTGTATAACGACTTAAATTTAATATCGGTTTATACAAATCGATTTTAAAATACATTGTTACGTAGATGGAGCGTACCTTAATGATAGTATTATATTGTTGTGTTAATACATTTGATAGTTATACATCCGTGTAATTATCAAAGCGACTATAACTAATTGATCAGAAATAAATTTTTATCGAAATATAGGAAAATATCTTTATTACACGGTTAGAATTTTATCGGAAACTTAAAAAATATATTTTTGAAAGACGAGATAAATGTTCATATATTAATATTTAAAACCTTTGACGAAAATAGTTACGTTATGAAAATAAAAAAAAATTATGTATATCATTATTATTGGTCTGATTTTCCGATTGTAATATTATATATATTAGATTTTCATCGAAATTAGCCACGTAACCTAACCTATTTTAACGTCCTCAATAGTATATAAATTAATTTTAATTTTTAAAGTTATAATTATATATATTAAAATTGAGTTTGTTGAAGTCACTTACAAAAGAATTATTTAAAGTTTTTAAATCGCTATAATTAGTAATTTAATAATTTTGTTAATTAGAAGTAAATTCTAGTAAATTTAAATAAGTTGTTAAACGATCAAAAAATAAATTGTGATTAAAATACTTACCGGTGTTCGAATTTGATTATATGAAATCGGATTATAAATTTTTATCGTTTGTTACGATTTAAAGAATTACGTTTTGTATGAAATTATGCGGGATCTTGGGAATGCATAGTTATGCTGTCTTTATCAATCATATAAAGTAGTAAAAATATTGATGTTGAGATAAAATGTAAATTATTATAATAATGGAATGACAATACCAGATCGAAAAATATCACGATCGTTTACACGTAATGGAAAATAATCGTACGTATTTTAGTGTACATACACGACGCTGGTTAAGGATGACGTCGGATTGACGTAGACGATACATTTATAACCTATAATTATATAACGTACACGTTTTGAGATTTTTTAGATCTATAGGCCAGTTCTGTCGAGAAAAACAACCGGCAGCGCTCGAAAATGACGGATGCTGCTGGTGTGTACAGGTACACAGTGGACCACTGATACGTATATACTTACCACGAATATATATGTGTGTGTGTGTAAAGTAATCAAGGAAATGAGTAATACACACCGGCTGTGGTGGGTTGGGCAAAACGGGGAAATGATTTTTTTTTAGAGGTATATAGACACGTAATGATGGCGATCACGAGTCGCCGTAGAAGGTCGTCGTGCATAAATTATTATGTTACTACCGCCACTTTATATCTTTGGTCTAATATAGTAAACAAAACGTAGAAAAAAAGTTGTAAACATATCGTTGTTGACGCCAATAATTATCGCTTATAAAACCCGATGATCAAACCGCCATATCGTTAGTACACAATCCGTTCGCCATGGAATCACGAATTGTTTTTGCAGTTGTCTGTGTAGTTTTGGCGGCGTTCGCCGCTGACCAGGCGGTTGGAGCGCCACAAAAGGACACAGCGGTCGCGACTCCGGCAAAGGACGCCTCATACACTACTAAGTACGATAACATCGACGTAGACCAAGTCTTGGCGTCCAAGAGATTGGTTACCAGCTACGTGCAATGTCTGTTGGACAAGAAACCGTGCACTCCCGAAGGCGCAGAACTTAGAAGTATGTAAACTTACACCTTTCTACGTAATATGCGCGCGCTTTGCTAAGTGGAAGAAATCCGTTTCGTGCCGAGTAGCGCGGTAGTATATAATATATTACGGTTTATTTAGCCCTACATCGGTGTCCAATCGACGCTTTGTCTCCTTAAATTTTGTTTTATTATCGTTATCGTTATTGATTTTATTTCATTTTATTATCGTCAATATTATTCTGTGGGTCTTAAGACCACAAATTCTTCATATTATTTTATTTTCTACGATTGAGTTTAATGGATTCATTATTATAGTAACGCGTTAAGAATATGAATAACTATTCTAGAAAAAAATACTTAATAATTTAACGCGGGAATAATGTTAATAAATAAATAAATAAATAAATAAATATATATATATATATATATATA
>JAIPRN010000129.1:65529-125430 GCA_025469175.1 Geopemphigus sp. TES_GeoC_2020
TATATATAACAATAGCGTATTACTTACAATCATGTTCACGAATTATCAAAAGATAGGTCGATAAGTTTCGGATATTTTATAAATTAATACTATCGATTTTCGAAAATTATTTCAGAAATATTTGCTGAATTTCGATTAGCGTTACTTATAAATTTCGATATTCTTTAGCGAGTACTAAATTATAATAATATATATAAAGATAGAAATTATCATTATGAAAAGTGAATAGGGCTAGTTTTACGTATTTTTTATAATTATGTAACTTGTACAAAAATTTATATCGAGAATTCACGTTTAAATGTATTATAATATTTAATTTGTAAATTTGACGAAAAAGATAATATTAATTTTTAAAAAATAAGAACATTTCGCTTAGATCGTTAGTTGTGTGTTAATTGTTATAAAATCGGATTTTATTATCTAATGTTTAGACTTATAGCTGAAAATTTTTCGAAATAATTTGTTACATTTTAAAAAGCTAAATAAATACGTATATTAACTTTTAACGTTGTTTAAATATGTCATAAAATATCGTCGTAATGATAAATATTCATATTTTTACTTTTGAATTTAGATACAATAAATGTTTTTTTACAATCAAATTATAGTAATGTCAAAATAATTTAATTAGATATCTCGTAAAGCCTTAATTACAACACGCTTATATCAAAAGACCTATAAAATATACCTACCGATATTTTTCGCAATTCTCTTGATAGAAGATATATCCACCGATCGACAGTTTTTTTATTTTTTTGTTAAACGGAATTGCCCTCATTGGCAAAAATTGTTTAACGTATTTAAAATAAAAACGTAATTAACAAATACTAATTATAAACAATATTTTTGTTTAGGAATTTTACCAGACGCATTGAAAACGCAATGTAGCAAATGCAGTGTCACGCAAAAGAACGCGGCTTTGAAAGTCATTGATAGACTACAAATAGACTATGACAAGGAATGGAAACAACTTCTCGACAAATGGGATCCGAAACGTGAACTTTTCCAGAAATTCGACGAATACATGAAGGAGGAAAAGAAAAAGGGTTTCGTTAAATTTTAAACACACAACATACATGGATCAGTTCAGTAGTTAATAATTTGTTATACTAATAAACGTTAGAATGCAGAATGCACCATTGTCTACATAATTATTTATCATAAGTATAAAAAAATAATTAAATAAAAGTATTAAATTATTTTTAAATATTGTTTGTTCTTTTTTTTTAAAATACGTAAGGAAAATAATTAATCTATTGGCTTATGTTTTATTATTATTATTACGTTATATTTATTTTACATTCGTCTAAAAGCATAAAAATGAATAATAATAATAATAATAATAATAATTAATACTCGATTGGGATACATTCGTGTATTTTAATTTGAATTAAAAACAGTCGTTTTAATCAAGATTAATCTTTTTCGTACTCTATAAAATTTTACGAGTGTTAAAAAAATGCACAGATCATCGTTAAATCGTTATCCTTATCCATAATGCATATTGTAATAATAACATTATTACTCACTAGAATACCGTTTAAAAATGATAATAATAAATGTAACGAGTAGGTATAAATAATAATAATAATAATAAATATCATTATCGTTTTTAAAATTGAACATTTTTATGGCGACCGTTCAATACAATCTGCTGTTATCCTATAACAATAATATTATTCATTTTTCACTATTACCACGATCTAAACAAGAAAATTTAAACGGGCAATTTTTACTCGTATAAGTATAATAATATACAAATACAATAACAAAACGTCGAACGTGTTCCGATTTTCGTTTAAACTATACGTAATAATATTTCCGTATATATATAATTATATATATATATATATACCCATGTCGATCATAATATATTCACATTTATTTTTACTAACGAACCGACAAATTCAAAAATTATTATTTACATTATTATTTTGTTGTATAATTATTAAGTTGTGTGCTTAATACAATATCGAGGTGTTATAAACTAAGAGGATATATAAAAAAAAATCATCGCGGTTATTTCGATGGTCAAATTTCACAAAGAATATCCGTTATACAATGTCAATATAAATGTTCTACCAAAGTAAAATTTACTCCGAAAAATGTCTTACACAATATTCATATATCGTTTGTACGTGTTATATATTTTTTTTCGACTGTAACTATAATAAATAACGTCTATGCGTCCGGACACGACTGAAAACTGTCCGCACGAAACCAGTTTACGAGATAATAATTCTGGGAGTACAATATTTTATGAAACAAGGAAAATGTTGTACCCTGTTATGTTAATGTTACAGGTCGTACATATCGTCTTTATCTAAAATTATATTGTTAATTTGAATTAAATATATTACGTTAATCATACATTTATGCGATATTACACTATAAAAACTTACTACTTATTTGCCAACGGAAATGTGTGCGAAATCCGTGCACCTTAATTCATCTACTTCGAGTTTAGCAAATTGTGTATTTCGCAATATGGGCGTATTATGGTACATTTAAAGTTTAATTTAAATGTCACATTCACAAGTTTATACGTAAAAAAATGAAACAACGATAAATAATAATTATAATAATAAGAATAAAAACAATAATAACAAAAATGATATCGTTAAATTGGCACAGTTAAAAGCTTCTTAAATATGACGTGAAAAAAATCAAAACAATAAATACTAATACAATAGAGAATGACAGAGGTAATCAATTAATATGAACTAAAATTATACAGTCTTTTTTTAGACTAGAAATAATATTATATAACAAATCATATTTTACTATTACATTACATATTTGTACGAAACCATAACGAATGGAAGTATGGCAATTACAAAAATGAACAATATTCTATTAAAACATTCAAATTTAGTTAAATTCCATGGGAATAAAACATATTATTGAATACCGAGTATATGGCGTATATTAGTCTTAAATTATTATTATTAATTATTATTATACGCAATTATATAGCATTAATTTTAAATAGTAGGTAACACAATTTCGTTTTAATATAAACTTATTTATAATGTATGCAATTATTACTTTATATTTACATAATAATTTATTAAATATTGCGGACTTTAAGAGAAAAGAGTTTGTGTTGTGTATGTTCAATATAAAAACAATTGGATACTTCGATAAAAGTACCCATATACATGACAAACACAAGATACAGTGATAATAAAAAAATTATTATTATTAATATTATTACTACTATTATTTGTTTAAGATATAAAAAAACGTATTGTTGCGAATGAAATACAAATTTTAATTATTATGTATAAAACATTTATTCCCTTAATAATTAAAACCTAATTTATTTTTACATCGCGATATTAAATACAAATTTTTTCTTATACTACCTGTATAATAAGTAAATCTACGAACATTTTATCAATTCTGGTCCCAAATACATGGGTCCAAACACAGGCTTGAACACCAAATACGAATAATTATCGCTGAAAAATAAAACGTATTATTAATTTCTTATTGTTTTGTTTGCTTAGGTAGATATGATTATTTAACGATTAGCCGTTATATCGCGTACGCCATTGATATATTAAACATATATTCTTAAAAATTAAAATATTTTTCTGTTTGCTCCTATATACCCGCGAGAAGGATTTCAATTAAAAAAAAAAAAAACACGCCATACACTCTATTATTTTGATTAAAGAAATTTCGCGCTTTGTGTAAAATTTAAAGGATTTGAAGCGGTAATTGTTTGAGAAGTCGTACGTCAATATATGTGTTCCATATGGTGTACGCGTTACGCTTTGTGTGAAACGTGAATATTTTGAATGAAATAATAAAACGAATATTTTGTATGTTATAAGTGTATCGTAACGACGTGGGAATCATTTGCACACGCAAGCACCTGCCAATATTGGCGGCTGCAACCTAACATCTCACTTTCGACATGTAATAATACAATAAGGATTCTAAAAATAAATTTGACTTGTCGCGAATTTTACATTAGATCGACTTTTCTACAATGTTTATATTATTTATCTCGAGGTCTTCAAACGTTGAATATTAGCGATTTTAAACGATTTGATTTTCTTCATTAATTTTGGAGGGATTTACGAAGAAGCAATGAAAACGTGGGAAAGTCGGTTTTAAGTAAACTTTACGATGAATTCGAATCCGTTTTCAGATTTTTTATTGTCCTACTAGACCGATCGGAACGTTAAAATTGGAAAACGTCTGAATAACTATGGTTCGCGTGTGAACTAGAAAAGACAAAAACTATCCGATTCCAATTCCTTCGAGGAAAAAAATATAACCCTATTGGATATTCCCGTAAATATTACGCTCCATCTTGATGCTCCCGCACCAATATTGGAATCCGCGCTTATGGCGTCGTAGCGTTATGACAACACTGGTCGTCGACGGCCGGGATGAATGATAAACGGGAATTATATCGAAACGACCGAGGTATTGATGATGCACATTGCACGTTGATATCGTTAACGTTTCAAAAAATTAGATTTTATTATAAAAAAAAAGAAATTTGACGCCCTTAGCATCCGCGTACACGGCGCGTATAATATATCGTATAAAAATATACTCGCGATTTCGCGTAATAATATAAAACACATATATACCTGAAAAGTTGTTAGTGTTTTTTTTTCATATATTGCTCTGTTTGCGTTTGGTTGGGGTTTGTTGGCCACTGTTTGGAGCATTACCGGTAGCTCCATTTTCGAGTTTGGCTAATTTTTTGTACTGCGACGAGTTAATAAATCTTGGATAAGAATCCCTATGCATAAGCGTGTAAATTTGTAGCTGAGCTTCATCGAACATATGAGCTGATGGTTGATTGATGTTCTTATTGACGATATCACGAACACGAGAGTCTAAACTCACCTGATCAAAATGAATTTTGTATTACTATATATATATATATATATATATTTACTTCGGAAAGATTTGAACAAAGAAGTGTTTGTACGTTAAATACAAACGATTTTTATGATATACCTAATATAATTGATTTAAATATTGTCCATTTGAATCGAATACTTTAATCAACAATCACAATAATTTCGACTACAGTGAACCTTTAAAGTTGTAAACGATATTATATCCGTAGATACATTGGTTACTTACTTCTTTAGGAGATAGAATCGAAATGTAATCTTCGTAAATGAACCGAGCTTTTTCTTCGATTACATCAGGATTCGATTCTTTTTTTAACTCCTCCACTGCCATCCAGAACAATATGTTCTCTTCGCTATATTCGCATCGCAAAAAATCACGAAATATTTTTTTTCCCGCTATATAACGTAAACAGGAAGAAAAATCGGGTAAAAATAACTATAATTCACATAGGTAGCCAATATTTTTAATTAATTACCAGGACACTTCAGAAGTCGATCAAATGACTTACTCCAACTCCTTATTTCATCCAGTGGAGGCCTGTAATATAGATATTAAATATGCGTTCTAAATTGTGTACCATTAATAAATGTATGCGTATTGAGTAATTTTTTCTTAAAAATATAATTGGCATATTATTTACCATTTGATTTATAACAAATATCCTACATCAAGTCCTACGAAGAAATCCTGAATTGCTATTGGTATATTTCAAATTAAAGAATTACACTCAAACTCTAGTATTGTAAATCAAAATTAATGTAAAAAATAAAGAAATATTCATTTATTGATATATGTTGACGATATTTCCGTATTAAAATAATTTCGTTTAAATAAAGGAAAATCGTGAAAATCTCATTTTAAGGAATATTAAAATAGTATTTTTAAAATCAAATTACAGTTACATCACATAGTTATAACACTGAAAGTACGCAAATTTACCTTAACTCTACAGGATTTTCGATTATGCCACCACTAGATCCATTACCGTTGTTCGTTTTAGGAGGATGACCTTTTAATGGGAAACTGAAAACAAAATTATTAATCTTATATACATAGTTCTAGTTTTATACCAATGGACTTATATTTTCAATTTTCACTAATATTATCGTTTGAATTTAATCGTGATTAAGTGAATTATGATTATAACATCTTTAAATAATATTATTTTTATTAATTGACATTTTCACTCACATAATGAACTAAATTTAATAACAAAGTATACCATAAAATATAATCAATATTAACAGTAAAGGTCATTCGAATATAGTTTTAACAAATGCTCCGACTTTCAACACATAGATGACCTCACACAGCATAATAACATCAGGGTTATAGCGGTATTTTTGTTTATTGTTTTATAAGAGCATATTTTTCTTTATCTAAAATGATACTTACCAAAAGCGATCCCTGTATGCGTGAACGTGCAGAATAAAAAGCAACAAATCGACAGTTAGAGATAAGCACAGAAAATTATTTATTACTGTACACCTATAACTTTTTCTTTTTTAAAATTAATTTATTACGAATAAACTGATACAGAGATATCAAAACTAGTTTATAAATACAAGACATTTCTTAAAATATGTAGAAATTTCAAAATTATAAATCACAACTCTTTAATATATATATAACTAAAAATATAATATAAATAACCTAAATTTACTATATATTATTATTAGTTATCGTGAATCAATTTCACAACCATTAAAGTAATATTTCTCTTGCCGTCGTTTAAAACTAATTCGTATACAATCTTAAGTATAAATCAAAAGTTGTATCATCAAACTATTTTATTATTGTAAATAAATAAATTAGGGAGGTATAATAACAAAATCTAATTTCTATATTTGTAATACATGTAAAATATTTTTTATTATTTTTAAATTCTCAGATTTACATTACTATTTTATATTATTAGATATATTAAGTATAAAATATTCAATTACATAGTGTGCGTGATAAAATGAAAAAAATTTAAATGTATAATAATTTCTTTTTTTATTGTATTAACGATTTTAATACCACTATTACTCTTAATAGTAGTAGGTATTTACCAGTTTTTTTCAATTTATTTTTAAAAACCATACAAATTAATCGATAATTTAAGTGTTAGAAAAATTTTAAAAGCTATAAGTTTAAATATTTTTTATTATATTAAATATTTATATAGGTAAATACGTTACAATCCGGTGTAATACAATACTTATGAAATAAATATTTAAATTGGTTCTTACTTACCATAGTTTGCATATCCTACTCCTGTACGCATGCAAATAAACACTGGTTGTACACAAATAAGTCAATTAAAATAAATATTTATGGAAAAACAAATAATGCAGATAGTTTTTATACCTCTATGCAAGTATTTACAATATTTTTTGAAATCTAATCATAGATAATTTAACCGGAAATACGTAATTAATTATGATACGAATTATAGAATTCGTTAAATTTCAATAATATTTAAATTATTTACGAGTCGTATATATATAATTTCATTTCACAATTAATTAATTTTATAACCTGATATTGGTAATTAGTCATTACTTTGTTTTCGCTTTAAACGAATTAATTAAGTAAAAACTAAATGTTATTACAAGCGTCTATAAACGTAAAAATATAAACCATTACAGTAAAAACTCTATTTACGATCTGGGTTTGGGGTTGTATTTGTTGTCAATATTGATCGACAATAATATTTTTAGTAGTTTTTCGTAGTGGAAAACTGATGGCTTTGCTGGCTCATTAAATATATTATGGTAGGAGTCCAACTCACTTACAACATTGCGTTGTACCCTACATCCCTAACCGGCGCCTACAGTCGTTTAAATAGTATCACGTATACAATTTTCAAAAAAAAATATTCGGGCATATCTATCGTCAATTTTATTATAATCACGCGCATAATTTAAAATGATCGTGAACAAGTGAATCGCGTTCTTACCAAGAGCATCCGCAGCAGCAACACCAGCAAGATATGCACGGATGTTTGTGAGCGGTCGGTACTTGCGTTTCAATGGCCGCGTTCGGTTCGACAACGTCCGGAGGCACAGGCAGTGGGTCTGTCGGCGTGCTGGGATTTCCAGGAGGAGTGAACCTGTGCCTGGCCGTGCACGGTGGCGACCCACCCTGTGATCCAACCGGATCGCCCCTTTCAATCGGCACAAGCACACTCATCTGTAAGCCGAAAATTTCGTTATTTGGCTACATTAATGCCCGTTAGACGGACGGTTATGAGCGAACACGGGAGCGACGTCGTCCTTTTCGATAATTTGCCGTCGTTTAATTTAATAACTAACTGTTATAGAGTTGGTTTTTACTCGATTTTCAACTCGTTACGTTCGAAATTATAGTAAACCAATGGCCAGTTTACATAACGCGAATAAGTAAGGGCCGCCGTGTGAAAATATTTTAATGGATGAATAATATACTGAATAACGCGGGTACGTATGTGTACGCGCGTAGTTGCGGCCAAAGTGTTTTAATAATGGAATTGATTATTCAATTAAGTCACCCTTTGAAATATACGTGACTAATAACTCCAGTTTCACTATATATGCCGAAATAAAAGCGTGGTAGTATTTTTCCTCGAGGGTAGAATACATAACTACAAACTAAGCTTAATGGATCTTGATTGATTGTTTAGTTACGTAAGGCTAATACTTTGACCAAACCATTTTACTAGTTTTTAGTCACCTTTGGCCATTCCAATGGTTACATTAAACAGGAAAACCCTTCGTAAACGTCGGCCTAAAAAGTAAAAATGAAACGACGGCAAAATATATCGATAAAGACGTGTTTAATATACGGACGATAGACTACAATCGAAACGATCACATCGTATAAACGGATCTAAATACGACTAAAATGCGTCGGTCCGTGTTATTACGTTTTATAATCTATAATCTATTAAGATTTCGTTTCCCCCGACAATTTTTGTAAACCAACGATTTATTTTATTCACGGACAAATCGTTAATTTTTTTACAACATTTATTATCGAATTTTATAACTTTTGACGATTATCAAGAATAAAAAGTTTATAAAATCCCAAAGTTCTAAAATGTAACGAAAAGGTTTTATTAATCTATAATGTCGTATTTTTCTAATCAATAAATAATATTATTATAAATATTTTAAAGGTAAGAAATATAATTAAAATCTAATATTGAATTTTTGCTTAAGCAAAAAAACGACAAATAACTTACATCGTTTTCAATTTGTTATTATTAGAAGTATAATGTTTGATCGCAGTGTCGTAAAACCGGATTTAACAAATTATTGCCACTTACGATACTACGATAATTAAGTTTCTTTAATATATGAGTAATATAACTCGTAATTATTGATTTTTTTTTATTCGGTAACTACCATTTTTTTAAGTGTCTGTTATATTCCTAACGAAATAATTGTAATAGATGTTATATCCGTATATTATTTTTAAATCACAAAATGCCGATAACGTTTTTTTTTATTTAAACGAGAAATTTTTGTATTGTTATAAAATATGTTATATATCAAACATTCGAATTTTCAATACATAATATTCTAAAACTCTAAGACAAATTTACATCGCGATGAACTGTATTACATTTTTAAATTATTATTTAAGCCTAGTCAATTATCTGAACACCCATCCAAACATATAAAGTTATTAAACATATAAACATATAAAATTATACATACACTTATATGTATAATATGTATCCCTTCATATATATTGTAGTGAAAATCATATTAAAAAAAGGATACGCAGCAACTTGAATACTTTTATCACGAAGTTTAAGATTCTTTTATTAATCATAACGGACTAGATTATTCTGAAGTTTCGTTAATTTTAATTCCATAGTTTTTTTGGTTGCCTGTTTTAAGTCGATTATAAATTATAAAAACGTTTAAAAAACACCTCAAATTTTATCACAATTTTTAATCGATAAATAAATTAAAAAATTTAAAAAAATTGAATCGATGATTACTCAAAAAATATTCACCACTTTATAAGTAAAATAAACGAATTATTATATATAAATTTATATTATAACACTTTTTTTATAGAAATTTTGGATATATGCGTACAAAAAATATGTATTTTATAAAAAATAACGTTCAACACGCTATATGTGCATTGTTTTAAATTTACATATTGTAATCACGCATTTCCATAACAAATAAATTTCGCAGACTCCTTAAACCAAAATCCGTATTAACCGAGTTTTTACTTTTATCGTTAGTTTCGTATATATTCTACTTTTATCAATAATAATATACTAACAAATATTATTAAACGTAAATTTATTTCTATAAACTATCGCTTAAAATAATTTAAAAAAAATATATTTGTTTAGATATTCAAAAATAAGACAGTTACGCAGTTTAATAATATTATTACACGTATGAGTCATATGAGAATAAAACTGTTACTTGTATAAAAATTAGGATTTGAGGAGCTTAACCACCTAAAAATAATCTCAAGCGTCCCCTTAATTCGTTTAAATATGTCTTATTCGTCCATTCTGAATTCTAACAAATACGGATTTTGTTACGTAACTATTATATACGAAAACGTTTCTTATAAAAAAAACTATATGTACTATTTTTAATCTAGGCTCCTGTTTTGAAAAGCGTACAGAGTCGGATATATGTTTATATATATTTCAAGCGATTATTACCGCATTTTACAAAAATCGATTAAATTCAATAGGGTTTTCCAATTAAATTTTTGAATAGAAAAAAAATATAAGCTTTTAAATTTAAATGTTCATGATGTGCACATTTCAATTATTAATATTTCTGCATTGTAATATATATATATATATTCGTTTTGGCTTAGGTAAATCATTGCATAAAACCGATTATAAATGTTTCATAGCAAACTATTGTATGGCATTTTCATTTTGTTAAACCTATAAATGAAAAATTAAGTCCAAATCAACCGAAGAAAATAAAAATATTTTTATTTAAATGGTTTCGAGTTTATCTCGAGACTGTCAGTTTGAGGTTGGTATTTCTCATTTGTCGAATAGCCTCTACACCGTATGGAAAAAACAGAAGACAATAAACTCTCGAATTTGTCTTATGTTAATTTTCCGAATATTTGCGAAATTGTTTTCTACTAAAAATGTACGTCGTACATTTTATCTTTTATCGTTTTATCAATTATCTTTTTTATTTTTATGCGCAATAATTCGTGAACTAAAGGAAAATGCCAAATTAATATTATAAAATGAACCGCTATCGCACTCTACCAGAATTGCACGAAGTATACGAATGAACAACCACCAGAGTGGGCGCTTGAAATATTTAAAGTCTAAACAATTTTCTTTTAGAATAATAATCGTCTTCGATCGTTTTATCGTAACCGGCGCGGGAATTTCGTAATTTTGTCGGCTAAATGTATTTTCATAGGATTAATATACCATTTCCTATATCCTACCGAACAACGCGATTTTCCCGAGGGTAATGTGCACGGATAATAGAAATACGATGCTCGTGTTTTAATTATATCCAAGTTTAAGTACAACATTAATATCGTGTTTCGGTTAAAATTAGCCCCCCCCTTTTTTGTTATTACAGACGCTCGTGTCGGGGCGAATGGTGAATTTCAAAATACTACCAGCTACGGAAACATATTACGCGCTCATGTGTATCGAAATTGCCTACACGGGTCGCCGTTCGTGTTTTTATACGCTCGTTTCACCGGAAAATAATACATAAACCAAAAAACTATACAACCGATAACATTCGACGACTTATCACACACCGAATACAGAAAATTACAGAGGAAATCGTTTACACGCGACAAGACGCAAAAATGACACTTTCCACCATGTACAAGGTACCATCGACGGTCAATCAATTTTATCGTTGTTGAATCGAATTTGTTTTTCGAATCTAGAAATTTGACAAATACACGCGTATATATATATATATTAATATCCGCAGGATCGAAAGATCGGGTGTGCCTCGACGGTTTTGAGGGCAACCGACGACGTAGAAACTTCGACAGTGGCTGCCCGGCCGACGACGTTTAGTGAATGACCGAACAACAGTGATCGGCGCGCGCACCCTCCGGGCCCCCAATCAATATGCCGGGGACCCAGTCCCGCCCCGGGCGTACCTGCCCACAACATAACCCGGTTATTTACTATATCAACCTATAGTCGGCACTTCCGCGGGGTTCCCAAAAACGCTTCCGATCAATTCCGGCAACGACACTTTGTTCGCTGGTGCGTATACATACGACTATAACATACCTCTCGTACTCTACCACTCTCTCTCTCTCACTCTCTTTATCTTTCTCTCTTTCCATTACTCATTCTCTCTCTCTCTCCTTTCTGTCTTTTTCCCTTCCTCGCTTTTTTTATTCTCTCTTTCTCTCTTTCTCCCACTAAATATATATATATATATATATATTGTGTGTGTGTGTGTGTGTGTGTACGTATGTATGTATGTATATGTAATGCGACGGTCACTGGACCCCTATGTAACAAGAGTCCTTTTACAATCCCCACTCACGCGTCCACTATATCCACGGCCGAATGCCGATACCCTACACCCGGTACGGCAAATATCTCGTGACTCAACGCCACTGCTACACGCTTCTCGCTCTTGTCGTTTCCGCACGCACATCACCCCGCTCACAAAACACTATACGATCCGACACTCGTGTGTAGTGAACGTCGGCGTACGTTATTTAGTACAATACAGCGCTCACGAGTGTAAAATTTACGGCATTTTATTGAAATATTACGCGCGTCCTATGCATTTTTTTCATTGAATTTTTCCATGTGTATCTGTATACACGGGAAAATCCAATATAAATATAAATAAATATATGTGTGTGTGTGTGTGTGTGTCTGTACATATACCTTTGAAATAATATAAGCGAGATGAAAGTAACTTGCAACCTACGCAAAATTGTACACGTACGAGTCGATATATTATTTTTACGCTGGGATTCTCGTTTATTTATACGAGTTTAGACAGCTTTTCGACAAATTACAATACATTAAACATAATAGTGAATCATTAATCGCGCGTTATGTAAATGTAAAATACACGTGTGTATAATATATTATATATTTAATAGATTGTATATGTTTTACCTCTCATGTAAACATTCAAATGTTTATATATATACGTATGTAATTATTTCTGAAATTCAGTGTCTAATTTAACACGCACACGTAGAAACAAATGTGTATGTGTGTGGGTGTGTCTACAAAGTAAATCGCTATCATACGAAAATCTAAATAATAAACTATTAACAATGACTTTGGTTCATACTATTATTTTGAACTAATCATTATAACTTTAATATATATATTAAAATTTAATATCTGTACGACGATCAGTACTTAAAATATTCGATTCGAATTGTGTACCTATCTGTTATTGTATTACGTATGCGTATTAATCAGTTAAGTAATATACGCCTATATAGGAATAATGTACAAATAACAAAAAATATAGCCGAAAGATACACTGTGCGTGATCAAATGTTTAAATAATATATATATATATACATATTTCAAACCACGTTATTTTATAACCGTCGCAAAAAATGTTTTATTTAATGGCCTGTACAGCCATTAAATCTATCCTCGTTATCCACCCTCTGCAAATACGCCGCTGATATTGACGCGTATAATGAATAATATATATGTGAACACGATGTTCACTCTTCCTCTTTAGAATAATGTGCCCAGTAAAAAATACACGATGTACTCACAGATAAAATACTAAATGCATAAAATATATACGGATCAATTCGTCATTTAAATAATTTAAATGTCGACCGATAAATAAAATATTATTTCTAAAACTCGCGTTTCCTATTTTGTTGACTTCCTTAAGCGTATATATCAAGTAATTTATGAAGTGTGTAATATATTATGCATTTTAATAGGGTGAAACATCCATTGACCTAACCCATCGTTATATATTAAACACAATTAATAAATCGCCTTATTGTATGTTTAAAGTTTTTGCATCAGCAACTCTACAGAAAATTGTCAATATGAAAGGGTAGAAATGTTAATATTTTCAAAATATGAAATTTTTAAATTGCGTAATAATATAAATATTGACTCCGAAAAAATTAAAAGCCCATTTGTGTTTCTTATTTAATATTCGACGTATTAAGAACGCTACGAAAATATCAACAAGGAAAAGTGTTACAAAATTATATCCATTAATGTACTTGTTACCTATAATATATTTTACTAGTATATATTAAATGAAACGTTAAAAAAAGAATATAGTAGCTAAGCGAAAAAAATACACATTTTGTTAAAATTTTTGCTAGATTAGTGTCATGGTTGTTAATTTATAATCAATATGCCGAAACCAAACGTACATTAATTCAAATTGATCACTGTAATACGAATTATATTTTTACTTAAATAAAAATGCATATATATATATATATATTAATTATCAAAAACTGCGACGGAAAACAATTTTTATTAAAATACGATTTTAAGCGTTTATTATATAGGAATAAAAATTAAAACGAAGGGAGGCAGTTAATCGTGCGAGAAAAACTACAATGAATAGAACGTGATCGATAATGTCCCTTTGGAGACGTGAAACTAGAAAACACAAGCATTGTATACCGTATATAATATATATATATTCGTATTGATTGTAATTTTATTTTTAGTTTTGTCGTGATTTATGGCCCCCGAAAACTTTGGTAACGAACATTTCCGTCGAACCCTTTAAATTATCAGTCTTCTGTTTTCAACTTCTATCCATTTTAATTTCAAGGAATAATTTCGCGTAATAAAAAACGTATCACCATTATACCCGATATATGTAGCACCTACCTACATCCAAAAAAACAATGAACGATACATATTTTATAAGTTATGTTTCGTTCGTGAATTTTTGAATTCCACTAGTTTTCGTTATTATATGAATCAATTTTTTGCATATTAGATATAAATGTATTAATGTATTGATGAATATTATACGATTATTAATTTATTTATGAAAGATTAGCGTATTTTAATTTAATTATCATTGTGTTTGTACGATACAACTTACTAATACAATTAATTTATTAGTATTTTTGTAAAAAACGAACTTAGTAACACATTTATGTTTAATACAAATTATCACAATAAATGTTGCCACGTGAATTCGTTTCACAATTCTAATTTACGAAAACAATTTCCCATATACACGACAACATCTACTGCTACATGTTTTATCTATTCGAGATCTTTAAACACAAAAAAATGTTACACAATTATTATTAAAATCGTTGCGAGTGAATTTCGATAAAAATATATATTAAATTGTCAGCGTTTGAAATTTTTTAAAAATAGATATTATAGAAATATTAATAATACAATTCTTCTTTCTATCGAATAAAATATAATGATTAAAAATATGTAAAATACATTTAATATATACAATATATAAATACATTACTATGAGTTTCGATAAGTAATAAATATTTTTAAAAACGAATATAGGAATAAAAAAATATTTTTACCAATTTTCATTCGCGTAACTAAATAAAATAATACGCAAAAAAAATTATTTTTAAATAAATTATTGTTGATTGTTACGAGTTATTATATTTTATAAATATATATATTTTCACAAAACCGAATAACTATAACGGGACAAAATCGAAGTCTAATTTTAAGTCACGGTTTTTTAATTACCGCTTTATCTACACGTTTTTTCTCGGTAAAATATTTCACTTATTAAAAGTTAGATAAGTGTTTTGTAAATTTAATCATTAAATATAAACACTTATATTTCAATCAGTTGTATAACTAATAATAGTTAGACAACTAATAATGACGCCAATTAGATTTAAATTTAGTTGTAGTTATTTTTATACTTTGAATTACGTTACAACATTATTATTCATTAATAGATATTTTAAAAACTAAATGTTTGAAAAGTACTTCTTTATTAACATAAATCGACATATTTTATTCGTATATGTAAGTTGCAATTATCGACAATTATTACACTTTACACTTTTAGAATTTGTGCGTATTTATACAATAGTGACTTGTGCCCATAATTATTTCGAAGAAAAATAATTAAAATTATACAATCATCACTATGTTTATAGACATTCATTAACGTACTATAATTAGTACACAATTATAATTTTTCTTTCCACTAATTTTATAATTTAGTAGAATTTATGAAGATTGTTTGCCAATTTTTTCGATTTGATACGAACAAAAGCCCGTAGTTTAATTACAAATCGATATTACCCGTATATTCGGAAAAATATTTATTTTTCGTAACTCGATTAATACCTATAGCGTTATACGCAACCGGCTGAGAGATACGTCAACGTTGATTCATAATTGATTTTAATCACATTTTGTTCGTTAAAATAACAAATCGTACTGCGTAACTTTCATTTAGATACGTAATGTCTGCATACGTCCCACAAATCGAAATCTCCGGATATCGAACGTTGTGTTCGGTCACATTTAATAACCCGGCCTCGACAATAACGTTATTTCAGCAACGGGTATCTCATTCGATACTATTCGAAGTCCAATAAATATACGTGTATAGCGTTATCGATGTGACGTATAAAACCTTGTGTAATGGACGTTAAAAGAGCTGAAGTGGCGTTCACCGCTACGGTAAATGGGGGGGGCACGTCGGTAATTAACCTTTTTTGGAAATTCGTTGAATCTGAATATCGCGCGGAATTTCGTGATAACAAGCTCTTGTTCGACGAACTTTTTATATAGGCCGACTGCGAGTCTTAATAATAGTACGTTTCGGCGAAGCCGTATACACATTTTCGTCTTCTCGACGCGAATAAACGATTATCGCACCCTATGAAATTATCAGAAATGTATGATTAGAAATGAGATAGGCGGACGCGTACCGCGTACTCGTTAACGTTTTATCGATAGACGTCAATTTGTTATTTGTATACACGGACATAATTTCGACGTTTATGAAATATACGCAGGCACGCTATATAAGCCCCGTGAAAATCGCCTTTAACAAACTAACACTAACGATAGATAGTACCAACAACGCTAAAATAACGCGATAATTGTAACTCTTTAATTTTCCTCGTATACGATCGAGTGAAATAATTAATTTTCTAAACCTCACGATACGCGATGATACCTCATTGCTTGTACATAGCCCGTAAAAACGTCGACGTACGTTTTCGATTTTTTCCGCGATTCGGATTGTGAACGAAGTGAACGTGCGGTCGTACGAAATACGCGAATTTTATCGTACCAAAACTATTATTAATGATCACGATGAATTACGTTTTACGTGTGAAAATTTTATAAAATTGCCCTTAAATGGCAACGACAGGTATTTGCTTTTCTTTTTTTTTTAATTATTCGTACGTTTACGCTTGTATTTCGCGTTATTTGACACAGATATGGTGTCAGACAGGGCTGCTATGTGCTACCGTTGTCGGTATAAAAGAGAAAATTTTATAGAGTTCGGCGGTAGATGGTGAGGAGGAGGAGAAGTGAAGTGTACGTATATATATGTATAACGAATCGGGGAGAGGGCAAGGGGTGGTGCACGAGTAAGGAGTGGATAAGATGTGGGTGAACGGAAGGGGAGGAATATACTGTTCGAAGGAGAATGGAGTGGGTGAACGGAGCGGGGCGTGGGCGGGAATGGAACGATATGACGGATGGGGGGTGGAGGGGATCGTCTACGCTGCGTACCGAGTGGGAATTGACGCATACACACGTACCTTTTGAGACACCGCTGCGCTGGATCATTCAGATAGGATTGTCAACTGATTTCAGGTACATGACGCGCGGCGTACGTGGTACACACGGCCTGTACGCGATGCCGTCGTGCCTTCCGGCCGCGTTCCATTCGCCGCACGCCTCGACCTCGACGCCGGTGCTACTACTGGTATGGTCGCTGGTGCCGGTGCTGTAACCGCTGCTCAGCGACCAGCCGAATGGCATCGTTGACGGTGGGCCCTGGCGAGCGCCCGCGAAGACCGAACGCGCGCCCCTTTACGTCCCTTCCAGCCGCCGTACGGTCGTGTCCCGTATATCACCCGTCCCGGCGGCGATCGTAATCTGTCCACGTCGCGCGTCGTTCACCCACTATGACGACTACGACGACGACGACGACAACGGCCGCGGCGGCCGACCGAACAAATCACCTGCCAATCGCATAACGAAACAAAGAAAAAAAAGAAAAATTATACCGAAGAATTATATACGGTTTTTACGACACTACGCGCGCGCTCTCGCGTATTATTAAATACTAGCGTTAAAAATCGCACAACGACGACGACGACGACGACGGTACGTGCAAATCGTGAGCCGTTTAGTACGAGTAACGCCGTAATACGTGCGCGTGTTAGTATAAACAAATACCGTAACGGCGACGATCGTTTGCGGTAATACAGCGACGGGGACACGACGACGAGCCTCGCCAGTGCGAGGTAAGGCGACCACCACACGAACCAAGACACTCAAAAACTGACGACGCGGAGGGCTCACGGGAGTACGCGCTACTCCAGTTGACCTGACGCCGCGTGCACACGCACACACACAGACGGCGGATTAGCCCGACTAGAGGGACCCTCCCGCGCACCCTGCGCGAAAACGGCAACGCATACGCGCGCGCGCGCGCCCGCGCCGCGGCGATCGCTTCGTACACGCGCGCGTACGCACACACGTACACACGGACACTCGAACCCGCACTACGACACGGGCAGACAAAGCGCAAGCGCACCCGTGACACATTTTGTATACACGCGTATATATTTATATATAAACTCGCGTCGTATGTATAATACGAGCGCGCGCGCACACACAAAGACTTTGGAAAACCGGGTCATCCGTAATACACCAATCAGTGCGGCCAAAACGGCACAGACCCATTACCGTTCCAAACACCTGTAAACATTTACGTTTAACGCGGAGCTACGATATTTTATGACCCACAATTATCATTCGACGGTACCGACTGCGGCGCGTCTTGTACCGTGCACGGGCCCGAGTTTTTTTTCCATTTTCGTTTTTTTGTTCGCCGTCCGCGACGATATTCGCGCACGATAGTCCCCATCCGCACCTCCCCCGGCATTATATAATATTATTAAACCCCCTCCGTACACCACTCCGCACCCCACCCCGACACCACCATCACGTGTGTCGTGTAACGACTTTTAACCGTATTACAATTATAGTACAGCGAACCGCGTGCGTGTATTGTTACTGACGAACGTATCGTCGTGGACTACGCAACGGACGTTAAAAAACCGTTCCCAACTCGGGCGCGTTCCAGCTAGATGATCCGATTGTCGATCGTTGTGAATAATAAGCGCTATATCTGTATATCGTCCGGACAATTTCGGTATATTTTTAAATACCGGATAAAAACCGAAAAAAAGAACTACATACGTAAGTGTGCGTGTATTAAACGACACCGGTCGCGTTAAAAACCTTCTCGGTTTTACCGTAGTCACGGATACGCTCATTTCACAGCTAGCGAACGTGCTTTCGAAATAACGTGGTAATGGTGGTGGTGGTGATGATCGTCGTGGATATCAGAAAATCAATTATGCGTACGTTATACGTACGGACGAGTTCGGAGAAATGTCCGTTAAACAACCGAATCTGTTTCGCGCGTTCGCGGAAAGTTCGAAACTTTCGCATTTGGGACAGGCACGTCAAATCCGCGCCATCTGGAAACGGAATCCGACAACGTGTGGTCGCCATTAGCAACCGAAAATTCTCTGTAGCCGATCGAACGATTTTCGCTGCCACGCCCTTGCGCGTTACGCTTTACCTCGTCCCCCTCCGCCGCAACCGCCGCATCGTCACTGCGCTATACGCAGTCGCTTTCCGCCCCATCCGACCGTAACGGTCCGAATACCGAAAATGAAATCGAATAAAAAAAATTCCTACACCGTCCGCTTTCTTGTCGACCGTAGCATATATTTTCCGTTCCCTTTCGGCGTACAAAACGACGCACGATACCACGTTAGCTCGTAAAAGACGGATTTCGTTCCTTTTGTATCCACCCGTTGTTACGTTTATTATTGTTGTTGTTATTAAACCCGTTCGTCCGGCAGAGGGAGCTGCTCTGGGCCGATAACTCCACAAACGCGACCGAATGCATCATATCTTCGCGCGTCGATCGTCGTCGTTCGCGTTTCGCGTACATTATCATCGTCTCGTACGCGCGGTCGTCTGTCGCCCGGCAGCAGTTCACCGCTGCCGCCGCCGCCGCCGACGCTGTTGCCATCAACCGCCGCCGGCCGACCGGTAACAATTCGCTTGGACAAAGACGATCGATTGATCGCACACCACCAGCACGCAATCGGTAAGGCACACGCCGATCGACGCGCGTTCATCGAAAACCGCGACAGGTACTCGGGACGCCCGTCGGGCGGTACAACCAGGAAATAATCGTTCGGCGACCGTCGCCATATGGCAGCCGTTGTCGGGCGAGCGATCGTTCGTTTTCGCGGGCATACGGGCGTTTCTGTGCGCGCAACCGTGACCGCGTGCACGCGTTATATCGGTATTATTATGTACGTGCGCCACGTATACGCGTGTACGCCGCGGCTGTTATCACACAACAAGTGTGTTCGCGCGTTCGTGGTTCGCTTTATCGATGGCGCCCAACGAAACGACCGAGAACCGTACACGATCGACTCTCCTCAAGTTACACGCACATGCACACACACACACACACACACACACATTTACGTACGCACGGCGTTCGGTTTAGGCATTTTGCCTACACCAAAGTGTAGGCGGCCGTCGAACGCCTGGACGTTGTTCAGGAAACCGAAGCGCAACGATATGTCGCGTAATCCGAAAAATCGCTAGCTACTACATAACCGCGAGTAAATTAAAAGCGTAGATTTTCGTTGGCGCGCGCTTTATAGGCCCGGAATGTTCGTACCAATTTCCGTATCGATACTACGCGATTCCCTTATCACCTCGCCGAGGAACCCGTGTCGTTAATTACGCTCCGTCGCTTCCGTGCGATTTCTGTGGAAAGATTTTGGTCACCTACAAGAAGAGGAGGAGGCACACTAGCTCTAAATTCGCTTCCGCCGCTCTTCAGTACGTCCATCGGAATGGCGGATATATTCGTGGGCGATTTTCGTACAAAACTACCGCCCAATTCTGAGACCGTCGACGCCGACGGGAATTATCGTCTATTCGTGCCTTAAAGTCTCGCTCGGACCCACACATATACACGCAATATCGATTGCCGCGTTTCATTGTCACACAAGCGTGTTTCAGCTTAACTCGACGGTGGTCGATAAGTCGATCGTCGTTAATATTAAACTATTTAGTGTTTCCGTAATCCTGCGACGTCGTTTTTAAACGCGATCGTATTTTCGCGAATATTTTAAAACGCGATTGCGCGAACCGCCCAAGCCCGAAACTATAATAAATATCAATAGTAACGAAATAAATTTGTTGCTACGTATGCGTAGTACAAACCGTATTTTAAAATAAATTGTTACTAGTGTACGTGTAACGCTACTTTTAAAAAGTAACATAATATTTAATGCCGCGTACATGCGAGTAACGAGTTACAAGTGTAATACCTCCTAAATTCGCATTCAACGTTCATACACAAGGTATAGAACCCGAATATTAACGTCCTAAAAACATTGAAAAACGAATTTATAAACAAATAACGTCTTCGAGAAATTCCTCGTAATAACCACAATAACGTATTTTGAATTTCGCTTTAAATCGTATTCAATTATTCTTTACTTCGATAAATTATTTTTACGTTACACGTATACGAAAACCGCGTTAAAAATGTTTTTTCTTTTTTCAAATAGTTTTCGTTTTACACCAAAATTGTCGAAACATGTTGGAATAGATTTTCGAAATATCCAAAATTCTTCCCGTAAAATAACGAAAAATGCGAAATAAAAGTTAAACGTTGTTTTAGTTCGTCGATATACAAATAAAAATTTGCTATGAAAATCCGAAGAATATAACGAAATAAAAATAATAAAATTAGCGTTATTAGGTATTTGTAAACGAGTTCCATTATATTTCGTATATTTTAACGAATTTGCCTTAAATTACAATTCACGAGTGAATAAATATAGCCGTGCACCTAACAGCGAATTAATAATTTTAGTGCGCCGGCGTAACAGATGTTTTAGGAATACAATAATACACTACAACTGTATAGTAAATAGCGTATACTTATAAACGTTAATAAGCGATAATTATATATAAAAAAAAACATCTCGGGTTACGTAAATTAATTGAAAAATCGTCGAATCTAACGATCGATAATATTACAAATATTGTACAAAAGCCTATTATAACAATAGATCTTTGTACAATATTTAACGCGTACAATTTAGACGAAAAATCGCGAAGTTTCACAAACGTTTATGAATACACGGCGTTTAAAAATGACTTATTGAATTACGGAAAATCGGTACCTGATCGTTAACTGAACGAACGTTAAATAAACGTGTACGCGTATATTTGTTTGACACAGGTGAGTTGTAGCACGCGCAGTATACAACGATCACGGTGGAGTTAGATGATAGACAAGCGATGGCGGACGTGCAAATGGACATTTACGAGGACATGTTCAAGGAGATCACGAAAAAAATTTACGGACAGGACACGTCGTCGTCGGAGGACAGGCAGTACACGGGGCAAGAAGCGTACAAAATGGTCGAAGAGGGCCTGAGCATGATCGACGACAACGACGACGCAGCGGCGGCGGCAGAAACATTCGGCGAACAGTCGCAGCCCGAGGACAACCCGTGGGTAACCAGCGACGAAACGATATCGTGGACGACGTCGAAAATCGTCAGCTACAACGCGGAGAAGAAGCTGTTCAAGTGCCAGGAATGCAATTCGGTCGGAATGTTGTCCAGCGTGGCCGAACATTGGCTGGGTACGCACGCCGATGTCAAGGTGTTCCAGTGCCCGCAGTGTCCGTACGCCAGTGCGTGGGCCAGGTGCATCCGCATACACCTGGCGCGACAGCACAACGTAGTGGCCGACCACGGGCCGGGCCAGCAAGGGGCGTGCCAGACACCGTGGAAAGAGAACCCTGTGCTCGAGGAGGTCACTAGTTACCTGGAACGGTTAAAAGCAGCGGCGGACAAAGCGGTGGCCACGGCCGCGACTGCCACTACCGTGGCTACAGTCAGTACGGCCGCGGCCGCGGTGGCCGTCGAAGACGACCTGCAGCTGTCTGCGGCCGACACGGAAACGCAAACCGCGCAAAAACGGTTCAATTGCGTCCACTGTCCGTACGCGACGGACAGACGTGACCTGTACACTAGGCACGAGAACATACACAAAGAAGACAAACCGTTCCAATGCGACATATGTCAGAAACAGTTCAACCGGGCGGACCACGTAAAAAAGCACTATACGCGTATGCATAGGGAACACGAATACTGTCTTAGCCGTGTGAAACGCGATCCGTTCGGCAAATCCGCGGTGACCCAACAACAACAGCAACAGCAGCAGCAGCAGCAGCAGCAGCAACAACAACAACAACAACAGAGGGTGACACTATACTCGGGCGACCCACCGCCGTTGGAACCCGAAACGCAGATCATCGTGTCGCAGACGATCGACGCACAGCGATCGCTACCGTCGGCGCCGATCATCACCACCACCGCTCCGATACAAATGTTGGACGACCATCAACAACAGACGGTCGTCAACATCGCCGTGGTCAATTTCAACGAGCAAACCGGCACGCACACTATACAAATACCGATACCGGCTAATCAAATAAAACCGGTGAGTCGAACGTAACAATAACATTACTCCGAGTCCTCCTCGGACTCGCGTTTATTAATTAAATTATTAAATTTATTTATAGAGAAAATAAAAATGTCTAGACTACCCGTCGAATTCCAAAAAAAAAATTTAAAAATTAACTCGTGACGAGTGTACAAAAATTAAATCCTAAAAGAAGCTTTTTAAATCGTACCGGCGCAGTATAACGTGAATATAAATGTAATAAATGACGGACGAAGGTTATTTTTTTTAAATAAAGAAAAACTTTTAACCGCGTTAAAAATCTAAGTTTTAACGACGTTTTTGTCGTATTGATTTTTAAACCCGAAACGAATTGACAGGAATAATTTATAAATAATTTAATTTAAAATTTATTTAATTAATTTAAAATAAAATAATAATTAAAATAAAATAATATAAATAAAATAATATATAATAATATATAATATATAATATATAATAATATGTATAAATAAAATAATAATTAATTTAAAATAAAAATTAATTTAATAATTAATAAATTAATAATTTAATAATTAATAAATTAATAATTTAATAATTAATAAATTAATAAACCGTTTTCCGCAGGTGATGTTTACACCGGAGACCATTTTGACGGTGGACTCGATCATGCCGACGACCGGCGCGGCGACGATGGCGACGAAGCCCAAGGGCAAAGGTAGCCGGAAGAACTTCGAGAAACGGTACTGCTGTACGTTCTGCCCGTGGTCGGGCGTCGATAATTGGTGCCTGAAACGGCACCTGAACACACACATGAAACCGTACGAATGCGTGTTCTGCGAGTACAAAGCGGCCCGGGCCGAACGGTTGGCCACCCACGTATTCAAAGTTCACAGCAAAAAAATGTGCTGCCGGTGTTCGTACATAGCCCAAGACCAAGACGACCTGTACGCGCATCAGTCCGAAAACAATCAGTAAGTGTCGTCTTGTATTTACCCGTTCAGGAATGCACCCTCCACCACACACACACACACACACACACACACACACACACACACACGTGTTGTCACCCGGCAGGGAGTGGACGGTGCCGCTTGTATGGTTCACGGAAACGTTTGTTCACGGACGTGGATTTTTGTCGGACGCGCGCGCGAAAAATAATATTTTACGGCCAAAACCGTCAACGTAGCCCCTTTACGTATCGGGCACCGTTTTTCTATTTGTTTTTACGGTATTTTCGACGTCTTATAGTAACGAACGATCAATCGTCGGACGAAATGTAAAACGAATATTATTATTGTCGTCCTAAATCGAAGAGTACGCTATTAAAATGCGTACGCGTCAAAACGGTTTTTCCGAACTTGGTGGCCGGTGTATTACTGTAAAACGAAACGGTAATGTTTTTGTTATCAATAACGTCCAAGCGAACGGACTCGTCAATGCATATTTTGCGAATATGAAACGTATCTCGAACGCGCGATCAATCGCCGGGTATTCTCACTCGGTAACGAGGTAAAGTAAAAACGACCGAACAAATTGTGAACGCGGTATGCTGCACTATCCGTCCGTCAGTATCAAAACCGGACCATTAATTATCGAATAATTTTGGTTCCCGATCGATTTCGAAAATTCGTAAACAATTCGTTATAACAATAACGTTTACGTGAATAATAATCGTCGTATTTATCCCGAACGCCGAACATAGCTTGACCGTTTTTTTTTTTAATTACAACTTCGATTATTTTCGAGAACGTTCACGAAATAAACCGATACATCCCATCGGTTGAAGACAATATAATTATCCTGTTCACCGAAACCTTTGGTACGCTCACGTTTGTAAAAAACGAAACCCGCATTTTTAATAAACATTTTTTAATAGTTTCAATACGTTTTTTAGTTGTTCATGCGTATTTTAAATTGCACGTTATTTTCTGTAAACCTACGTAACAGTGGTACGTACAGCGGTATATTTTCTGAAATTGCGCCTACATAAGGAAACGTACCAAATTTCTATAACGTATTTGATTAGTAATAAGAAATGACGCGACAAATGTATGATAGTTTTGACGTTGTTGTGGTTTTCTTTTTGCAGCAAAAGCGTAAGGTCTCGCCGTACACAAACATCGCCAACTCCATCGTCGCCCGACCAAATCGAAGAGAATGCGGAAAAGAACGACGTAATTGTTGTTTGGCCTATGACGGCCGTACAGGAGTCGCAGAATTCTATTCACATTTAAGAATGATTGATAACTCAATGTGCCAAAACGGATATAAAATTACGTTATCGTAGTTACAGGGATAACAAAAACAAAAAAACATTGGCTAAGTATCAAATGGCATGTACGATAAAATCGTTAAACCTCATTTATTTAAGAGTACCACTTTAGAAAAATTATTTTGACTCTTTGAAATCTTCGAATGATAATAACCGGGAATGTTCCCGCGGGACGTTTATGAAATGCTACGTTATTTTCATAGCTCTAAATTACAATTTTGAATTAATTTTTTAAGTACCGAAGTTAATTGAAGTTGTTTTATATAACTAATATTATGTGTGTATATTATCAAATTTACTATTATATATTTTAATTAAACGTTCGTGTTTATGTGCATCATAATATCTTAAATTCTTAAATAAACCTACAGGTTTCAAGTACACCCTGTTTACTTAGAGTAAACTATCTAAAGAGTGCGCTCATTGAATGGTTCATGAATTTAATCGGATTAGTATACTTATACCTGTAGGTATAAATTATTAAATTAGGAAAAAAATGAAATTCTTCAGCATAGAAAAATTTTACTCGGCGAAATTATTATTAAAAAATTAGTACTAAACATTTGTGACCCAAATTTGATGTTTGTCCTGTAAACTGAAAGCGCGTAATTATATTAATGTAAAAACCAAATTATTTATTAAGATTATTGTTCCGTTAATTTCAATATTTATATTTTGTTGTTAACAGAGATTGTTGTAATGTTGTTCGTTAAACTTACAACGAGATCATTATGATAAAATTATATAATTTAGTTAATTATATCATTTAATTATACTAATAATAGTTACAATTTTTAGTTGTTTTGTTTTAAACTGTTTTTCGAACATTTCTCGCAGGGTCGTATAGGCGGCGTAATTTCATTTAAGAAGTAGCTATTACCGTTAAATATTACTTTACGTTTTAGCATTCCCATAAACCTGTGTCTGTGTGTTACTAACTAAATGAATAATTCTTTAATTGTATGAAAATGATAACATGTTCGAGTATTAATCAATAAACTTTACTGTAATTAACGCAAACAATCATAAACGTTACATTAATAATACATTACTTAATGGTGTACACGTTGTCATCACAAAGTAAATCTATTGCTTAGGTTACACACTTGTATCACAATAAAAATATAGCCCTTAAACAGATTTGACGCAAAAATAAAAAGTACCTATTCTAATATAATCGCTATAATATGAAATCACTTAATACAATAATGTTTTATCAAATTTCAAATAAAAAACTTCCCCTCCCCCATTATGTTTATTAAATGAAAATGAAATACTAGAACCTAAATGAACGTTGGAACTTCAGTCCGTTACAAGTTTCAATAATTTGATTTTCAAGAAATTTGCTATTCTCGATATTAGCTAAATTTTTTTAACTAAAATAAAATTATAACTTTTGACTGTAACGATGTTAAATGTTTGATGGAATATTTACGTTTTCAGCGCTTAAAGAGTATATTCTTAAAACAGTAATTTTTAAATTTGTTCTAAAAAAATTACGAATACAATTTCGCTTAAAATATGGTTTTCAAAATTCAATAATTTCTTACATATTATAACTGATCCTAGCTTCACACATGCAATGACACATCCAGAATCTCTGTGCGAATACTTGTTTTTTAACATTTTAAATACCATCAATTTTACTATACTTACATAATATATACACAATGAGCGTAGTAGTAATACTATTAAATTTTTTTAAATTATTACAATTGCATAAATTTTCCAAAAATTGTTTCGATATACTTTTAAATTATCGTGATACGAATAACGAACTTTACAATATTTTCAATATTACCCAATAAACATCATAGAATATATTTTTGTACTACACACAAATATAATACCCATGTCTAAACTAAACCAAATTTGTTCTTGAAATATTAAAAAATAATTTACCTTTAAGGATTAATACAAAGACAAAATAGTATTTTAGACCATCAAAAAATACAGTAATAAAATATTTCTTTTCTTAAACAAAATGCATTTATTATTGTTCAAATACTTACTACATACTTTTCATCAAATGTAAAATATTTATGGTTCTAAATAAATATTAAGTCCATCCAATTAATTTAAACATATTATTTTTAAATGCCTACTTGTTAATTGTAATAATAAAAAATTTAAATTTGTATTGTATTGATAATTATATTATTATTATTATTATTATTATTATTATTATTATTATTATTATGCATTAATAATTGTATTTAATAATTAAATATTAAATGAATAACAATTTATTGTGTTGATGAATTTTAATTAATCACATTGTAATTTTTAACATTGTGATATAGACCATAGATAATTAATAACATCAAATTACAATAAATTAAACTGGGAATAATTTAGTTTTTATGACAATATTTATCAAAATATACTAATTTCTATAAATATTAATTTTAAATACATAAGAAGATATAAGTATATAATTAAACAAATTATTTATTAATCAATTACCGAAATAAACAGTGATTATTGCAGTAGTAAATAATTAATATTAAATTGAAAATTATACATATAAATTTTAAAAATATATAATCGTTTATAAGTGTTATTTCATAAGGAAATTAAATTAAATTAATAGTACAGATTTGTAAATTTTCAAGACATAACTTTAAAGGTTGAAAATAAAAATGTATGTGCATAACATTATTAAAATTTATAAACTAATTAACTTAATATGAAGAAAACGAAGAACTTTTAAATAAATTACACAAGTATTTAAGATATTAAAAATATTAATACAATGCGCAAACTTTACTATTTGTTCATTATAAATTAATATATATTAATATTACTTACAGAAAATATAACAAAAACAAATAATAATTAAATAGTATTATACATTATGTTGGAACTACTTTTCAAGATTTTCAGGTAGTACTGTGTTTGGGAAAAGTGAATCAGAATTTAATAACGAATCTGTTACAATTGGTGTATTCAAACCATCATTTTCAATTACTGAATCAAAAGTTATGGGTGTATTTGGTATTGTCCAGTCACCTGAAGCTGTCATTAAATCATTCAAATCATATGTATTGGGTGATAGACAGGATACAATTTGATTGTCTGAAGTAACATTCAATCCATTTTTAGCTATAATAAAATATAAATTATTAATTTAACGTATACAACTTTAAAAATAACTAGTTAGATAGTAGTTACTCAAAGTACTAGACTACATATATAATTATTATGTAAAAATTTACATATACATATATTTTTAATACACATAATTTTACTCCCTATTGACATCTATGTTTTATACCCACAGTTATCATCTTTTATCTACTATCTACCTAGTCAACTTCTGTACTGTTAACGTATTGATGTAATTTGATAATTAACATTTAATTCTCTTAAAATAATAAAGTTCAATAATTCTTGCATTTACATGTATTCTGAAATTTTAATGACAATATACAGTTAATTTTCAAAAGTATTTGTCACAAAAGGTAGTTATCATTTGAATGCAATTAACTATTCATTTAATTTTTGATGTGCCTATACTATGAATGAATTACTCTTAACGTTGGTCTCAAACATAACATGACTAAATTTAAATAATTTTGTTAATCTCGTTGAAGTATAATATTCAGAAAATAGAAAAACATTGGAGCCCTAATAAGCAGAGAAAATTAAAAACGTTAAAGAATATATTACTAATATTTAATTACAGTAACTATTAAATAACTAATGTGTTAAACATTTACAATTAAAATATTGGATGGTAAAAAAATATAAATATATTGATAATCAAAATAACAAAATTATGTACTTAAAAAATCAATATGACTATAATAAATAATTGTATAATATAATAGTTTATACAAATTGTAAATAATATCATACCATCATTAATCGTTTGTTCTTCAGAATTCATAGGTAAATTTAAATTTGTCGGATCATCATTAATAAACTAAACAAACGCACACAATTTTATTAATTTATTAAAAATTAAAAAATGATTTTAATAAACCGTTAAAAATAAACAAACTTACATTAAGAAACATATTTGCATCAAACGTGTATTTATCATTTAATCCTTTCAACAAATTTTCCAAGTCTGCTTGAACTGAATCAATTTGTTTAGAAACAGTTTCCCTGTAAAAATATTTTTAATGTATCATAAATATCAGTATTATACACTAGTACAATTTTAAACTAAATAATTATATTTTTGGCTTTTTTTTATTTAAAAAAAATTTCTGGCATTAGATAACGTTTTCTTTTGGTTTTAAATAATACATAAGAATTTTAAAATTTTAAAATTAAAATAATATTCAAATAGTCGCTTTATGGGTTTACTTTTAAATAAAAAATGTAAGTAATTTTATAATTAAAATCATCGAATATACTAGTTATGCATAGAAAGAAATTTATCAATTTATATACGTATATATGTATAATAATTTAATAAATAATAAAATTTTTTATTAAGTTTAAAAAAAAAGATTTATCATTTCTTAAAACACATTTTCAAATATACATATTTTTCTTCGTTTGATTTAGCAAAATTAAATAGTCCATTCATAATAAAATAATCTTCACAATCATAAATAAATCAACATTTTAGTCCTCAATTTCTATCTAAAACATTCTTACATCTTCTATACTGACACTATTTCTATTTTTATCTCCTTCATTATTTTATTAATTAAGTTTAGTTTCCTTAATCAAATTTTAAAAAATAATTAATATTTGTAAAAGCCACAACTAATATTAGATATTAATTTAATTAAAACTATTTTTAGTTAATTGCATATTCAAATAAAATATAAAAATCAAAATAGCTACAAAAAATTGTTTAAAAATAAATTTCATTACTCTATTATTAACTTACAATATTATTTTAATATTTTTAATTTAAGATTAATTAAGATGATTTTTTTCTAATAAAGATTTAGCACAAAAATAATTTAATGTGTATATACCAAATATCATTTAAAAAAAAAAAAAAATAAGCAGCCAATAACATACTTTTCCAAATCACTATTAGGCAAATTTGGAGCACACATTAAAACTTGCCTGGGTTCTGGATGAGCCAGCTGCATATTACCATTGTTTGAAGCTGTTTCTTCGTTACATAGATTGTCATTATTATTAGAAATAATTCTAAAATAAAATAATTTTGTAATAAACAAATTTTTGTATATAAAATTTAAACAATGTACTTAAAAAGAATATTAATTATTGTCTACCATATTAAATAATAGTGATATAATATACATATATATATAAGGTTAACTTCATTTTTTACAACTAATTATGACATTTAAAATGTATACTAACACTTCAGGCTCAACAAAATCCGTGTCTGGGATAGAGATTACTGGTAGATCATCTTCAAATGGTTCCATTTTAATATATTGCGTTATATTAGACTTTGGTTTTAATTTTTGAACATTTTCAAATGATATTGACTTTTTTTTCTTTGAAGGGTTGATATTGTTTTTGGCTTTCCTTTTACATTGATTGTTAGTTTGTTTAGTTGATTTCTTTAATAGGTTTAACGAAGAATTATCGATGATAGTTTTTGTTTTTTTTTCTAATAACTCTTCAGTAGGGGATACAGATACTTCTCTAATCAAATCATCTAATGGTGAATTTGTCACAATTTCATATGGTGTAAATTGTTCTTCAACTGTTGAATTACTGGGACTATGTAACATTTGTGAAACACTATTAGGACTAAGAACTACACCCTCTGGCTCTATAACTTCACTATTAAGAACAAATAATTGTTATCATTTTATAACCAATTTTTAAATTAATGATAAACTAATAAATAATTTATTTTGAAAAAATACTTTAGAATCGCTCCATGATGTTTGCTAACATCGTTTGAATTTAAAATATCAGTAGCATCTAATTCATGAATTACAGGTCCTGATGAAGTAGATGGTTTGTATTTTGAATTCTAATTCATAATAAAATATATTTATACATTTAGTTATACAAAAACTATGTTAAAACATAAAATAAGATAAATAAAAATGATTCGTAAACTTACATTAAATGTTTCGTTTGAATTTGATTTTTCTGATGTCTTATGATGCATAATAGGGAGAACATACCTTAAATTATTTTTTACTTCTCGACACAATGTATTATTAGTACCAGGTTGTCTTAAAGTAACTAAAAATTGAATTAACTGAAATTATAAAAAAAGTAATTAAAGAATAACAATAATATTAATTACATTTCAATGACAATAATAGTTGACTGAACAAATGTTTTCATGCAATTATGAAAGAAATGGATTACATTTTTTTTATTAATAAAATCACATTAATTTTAATGAACACAAGTCAACCTGATTTAATTTTGATTTGTTTTTATAACTAAATTTACAAAAACTCAAAAGTAATTTGTCAATAAAAAAAACATTGAATTTTAATTTAAATAATTATTTTATTATACTATTACTACAAAATGAAAGAAGTGTTATGTATGAAATTGTTTTGAAGTTATTAAGTATTATTACTACCTATCTCAAATAATTTTATAAAAATATATAATCTAAAAACGTATATAAAAAATTTTAAGCAAATTTAATTAAAACATAAACATTATTCTAACCTGATTTAAAATTCTTTGCTGCTTCATATGCTTTTGTCGAATAACTGCTAATTCACGCCATAAACACTCGTTTTCATGTTTCATAGCTAAGAATTTGGAATCAAGAATTTTATTTTTGTCTTTTACTGTATTAACTTCTTTTATCAAAGAACTTATTGTGTCAATTGAATCAATATCAGTTTTAATGCCATGTTGCTATTTAAAAAAATATGGTAGTTAATACATATAACCCTTAATATAGCTATATAAAACTTACAACTCTTTCTCCTCTTTTTTGTTTAATCGATAATAATAAACAAGGATGTTCTTTCATAAAATACGGATGAGCATATTCACAAGAGGTTGATGTAAGATCAGATGTATGATCAACATCAGATATTCTTTTACTAAAACCATCTAAAATATAAAAATTAAAATAACATTTTACATTTTAATACAAAGAAATTAAAAGCTTACATAATTGTTTTTATTTCAATGGACATAATAAGGAATAGGATAACTTCAAGAATGTAATAATATACTATAGTAAACTTAGTCATTGAATATACGAAAAAAGGTAATATTAAAATATTTAAGTATCATTTTGAAATTCCAATTTCCTAAAAACAGTAAAAACTATCAAGCTACATAAAAAAAATGTCAATTTAAATAATTTTGAACAAAAATTGTTTAGTTGTGCATAATTATAATCAAATAATGATCTTACATATGTGCAATTGTCGTACAAAACTTGTGAAATTATTATGCTTGAAGTATTTTGGTAGAACATCACAGAATTCTGCTTGATTTGTTATAATAAAACTGTCACCTTCCTGTATAAAGAACAACACATGTATTATTTATTAGTTCATAAAACTTCTTTTAAATAAATAAAAAATTTATTAGTTTTAATTATACATAAAAAATACAGATTGTGTTGAAAATAACAGAATTCGTGTTATATAGAATAAAATTTTTTTATGTTAAACATAATATTGTTATTATATTAATAATATATAATTTATATATATACAATAGTATATTATATTTACTTATATTTTTAAGTATACAAATTTACCTCGCCCCATGTAATAACATTGTCGGTTTCTGGACTGTTAACCAATGTCCAAAGTTTTCTTAAAAATAAAGAAATCCTTTGATCATTTACAGGATTGCTGTCTGGCATTGTTGTTCCTGTATTTCAGACAAAATATATGTTATTCAAATATCACATGCAAATTAAAATATAAAACTGATGAATTTAAGTACAATAATATTCGATCCAATGTGCAATATTTTCGACAATTTTAACTAATATACAATGATAATTTCAATGACAATAAAAGTACACTTTTCGGCCATAACACATTATTAATAATTATTAAATAATACGCAAGTACATTATATTAACAAAATATTATATCATTTATTGGATTGGTACGTGATAACACAAGACAGTGTAGCACATATGGAGAGTAATCAGATGTTATTAATATTCAACCAACAAATCATACTAAACTATAGTATATATAAAACTATTTGTAAGTTGCAAGGCGCCGAATTTGGTAAAAATAAAATTTCAAGTACAAAGTAATTGTATAATTATTTTGAAATTAAAAGTTAATTAATCGAATTTAGATTTCAAACAAAACTCCTTACCACAATTGTTGTAAATTTGTTGTTGATTTTAACCAACTTCTAAACAGTGAATTGTATAAAACGCAAAAAAAATCAATTTTAAACTATCAAGTTTATGTATTATATTATTTGAAGGCCACGTCTTGATTAACCATATATAATCATATTGTATATAGTATATTATTTAAAATGTTATAATAAAAATATCTCTGGTCTTAACAAAGTTACGACAGCATATAAAACTAGTTTCAATTTAAATCCTAAACTATTTTTAAGTATTTTACTTTGCAGACTCTTAATTGCAATTTTATTTATAATTAAAAGAATTACAAACATAAACATTTTAAAATTCTACATTTACTTAAAAATGTTTAACATCAATATATATAGGCAGTTAATATTTAGTCTATAAAACATTAATAAATATAATTTATATTCAAATATAACAATATATAATTATTTATTTAAAATGAAAGTTTTAAAATCAGATTATATAATATCTTGATATTTTATGCATAAATTGAAAATATACTAATTTTAAAATCATACTTATTTACATATGTATATATTATAATAATAAATGTTACATAAATAAAATTAAACAATGTTAATAATTAAAAATAAATTGAAATTAGTTTGATTACAAGACTAATTCTTCCAATTTCTGGTGTTTGACTTTATCAATAGTTTTTAAAACTTGCTGTAGAAGATCATTTGTTATTAAAGAAGTATCTTGAGCTGCGTCAATTCGAAGAAAATTATCATTTCTAAATTTTTCATAATTTTGATCAACTGTATTTTGGAATTCAATATTTTCATATCGTTCATTACCAAAACCTGATCTCTTAGCCATTTCTTCAATTGATATTTTTAGAAACATTACTAAGTCTGGTTTGGGTAAACCATTTTCAGGACCACAACACCATTTGAAATCTATGCATTGTTTTGCACTAGTAAATACAATACCAGAATAACAATATCGATCTACAATTAACGTCACACCAGACTCAATTTGTTTACGAATCTCAGGTTCTAATTCCCAACGATTGGCACTAAATAACAAATGAACAGATCGATCTGGTAACTCTATTTTCCTAGATAAATAATCATTGATTACTGAACCAATAGGAGTAGAGCGATCAGGGAATGACATTTTTTTGGCTGGTATTTTCATATTGTTCAAAGTTTCAACTAATTTTGTACATTGAGTTGTTTTCCCTGATCTATCACAACCTTCCAAAATAATTAACGCACCACGCGCGGCAGATTTTGTCATCATTAATAATGCTAGAAAAAAAAAACAAACATTTTACATATTTGAATATTCCAAATGCATCCTTCTCTTATTTTCATTGAGCAAATAAAATTACAAATGGAAAAACATTAATATTTTTATACTTAATTTGATTAGTTTCTTATAATTATATCTTATTAGATTATAATATCACAATTGTTTTATTTATAGTAATTACGTACTAATTAATAATTAAATTACATTTTGGTATTTTAATCGCTATATACATTATGCTTTATTGTTTCCTAAGGCAACAATTAAATACATATTAAGTATCAAAATAAAATTTAATCGTCTTAATTCCAAAGCAACAAAAAACATTGTATTTAAAATAATAGTTCTCTGTGAAATAATTAAAAATGCTTATGACCAAAACATTTCTTACATGAGTGTATATTAAAAGTACAAAACCATTTTATAAACAAATGATGTATTACCGGTATAACAAATAATATGCTAATAATATTCAGAATATCTTCACGGAGATAAATACTAATAACGAATAATTGAAAGCCGTTTCGTGTGGATTTAACAACAAAAATATACTGTGGAATGTAATATGTAATTTCAAATCACACAGAAGACACGTCGATGAAGGGCGTAAACGACAGAACCGACGACCATTATTCAGTCACGATTCATGAACAAAAATTATAGGGGGAACAATACACGAACATGGCGATGGCGGGAAAATACTATATTGTGACCCAAAAAATGAACATAGTCCCGAAACTATTAGAGGTTTACCCGAAAGTAAATAAACACAACCGAACTACGTGATAACGAATTTGTCGGCACACCATCGTGACACCGCAGAATGTCATTACGTGTTGACGAGACGCACGTTTCTCGTATATGGCAGCACTGTACTATTTCTACAGCTGTCGAATTTCTTTTTTCACCGTCATGCTCGCTCCCGTGAGTATATTATTTGTTATATTTTGACGTCCCGTACTTCCGTGGCGACACGGGCCATAAAATTTAGAGAAGTGGTGGTGGTCCGACGGAAAAACAGCTGATTTTCTACTGTTGTTTCTCTCGCGAGTTGAGCGTTCGTCGAACATTGTCACTAGTGCTCGCGATATAATGATTATTTTCCTCGGCGACGTACACTATACGCACACGTATTGCGCACGTATGGGAATGCCGTATTAAATTCATTGTTTTTCTTCATCTAATATTGTATGCGTATGTTGTTGTTCCCATCGTTCGCTATTGTGGATAAATAGTAAGTATATAGAAATTGATTAAATCCTCGTACACCGTTGTACACGAATCGTTGTCATGTCGCCGCCATCGGGTTGATCTGTTTTTACGTGAACGGACACGTGAAATCACTATGGACGACGATCACAAAGACAAAAATGGAATGGTGGCCGACTTTCAGGTAATTGTCTCGTACGCAGTTGTGTTTTTTGAGCTCACATTTTCGCGGGGGTGGGGGGTGCACGATTTGAGAATCCATTGTTTGGTGTTATTTGTTTGTGTCTTTGTTATCCAGGCCATTACTGGTATCGATAATGCTGCCGAAGCTTTGATGCATTTATCTAATTTCGATTGGGATCTATTGGTTTGTATTACTTTCATTCGTAGCCCTTGCAATTTGCTTTCAAACTTAATTTCCTCGTAATAATTATACAATGTTCTTTCAGGCTGCTGTCCACCATGTAACACCACAACACACTCAACATTTACCATCTGAAGGTCGGAGTTCTCATTCAAGTGCAACGCCTGTGACAATTTCTGATGATTTTATAAATATGACCGCATCAACGTCAAAAGGAGTTCGTGTGTTAACTATTGATGTTGAACAAAATGGCCATAGTCTTGCTCCGATTATAATGTCTGAAATGGGAACACTTGGTAGTATATAGTTCTATTATATTTTATAAAACATTTAATTTTATTTATTTAAAAAATTCCACCATCTGGAACAGAACACTATTGAAAATTAGTTTCTTTTACGTCTTAATCAAGTATATTATTACATATTTCTCCTATTTAAAGTTGTTTTTGTCAATGTTTGTTATAACTTAAGAATAGTATATTGTTTTTGAAATTTTGAAGTAAAATGTAAATATTTTGGTTTTGATACTTCCCTTTACTAATTGTTTTTTCTAATAAATTAAAGTTAATGATTTCTTTGTTTTTTTTTTTTAATTTTTCATTATTAAACAATTAAATTTTATGTTTAACTTTTATATAAATCTTAATTTAAGGCACCTAATATATCGCAAACATTTTTACAATGAAAAATAATATTTTGATTTTAGATAATCTTAGAACATTGGTCTTTGCTGAATCTGGTATATCATGTTGTCAACAACACTTCCATGGATGGCCAAATAATCAATCACCTTCCAATAAAGACCCTCTGTCTAAGTTTAACTTTCCAAGCAGATTCAAATTGAATCTTACTGTGGGAAATGAAGATATGAATCAAGAGTTAAATGGAAGGTACATTTATATCCATTTAATACATTTATTTGTTATATTAAAGTAGCTATTTTTTATAGAGAAAATTCGAAAATATATACTCTAAATATTACTATGGAAGCCACAAGTTCAAGTCAATATAAAGTTTATAAATTGACATTCCCATCTCATCAGACTGTTGGACAAGTTAAAGAGTTTGTTGCAAACTTGACTAAATTGTCTGTTAGTAATCAGCAATGGTTAGGATGGCCACATTTTGTTACTTCTGCTACAACATTGGAAGAATCTCATATTAACTACCCAGTACATGATTTTAAGTTAAAACCATCAAATTCAGTACTCAAACATACCAGAAGAACCTACAACACTCGATTGAATGTAAGTACATTTTTTTAGTTTTCAATATAAATTGTACAGTAAACTTTATATACATTTTTAAAACAATTTATTATGTATAAATTAAATCTAGTTTAGTTTGAATAAATATAATTTCTATTAACCAACAAATGAGTTTAAAAATAAAATTGAAAAAGATGTTTTTTAAATAAGATGGCATATAAATGTAATTTACTCATCTTTGTATCAAGATAATCATGTATCTACTGCTAGTAAATAAAATTTGACTATTTTTACTATTGTGACCTGCACGGTTGAATTAATTTGGTCTATTGTTAAAACCATTTTGACAGAGTTGAATTTGTTCGTTCGGATGAATCAATTCCATTTATTAGTAATAATTGGTTTGTTGAATCTGTTTAATGTTTAAGGAATAATTAGTTATATTTATTGTATCTATGTATATATATATTTAATTAACCAACATTTAATGTATTATCGAATTGAAACTTGATATATTACGTCACATATTTAGACGCAACCAAATGACAGCAATCTAGAATGCTATAGTCAGCAAAATACTCCAACTACGTAACATAAACAAGGGGTTTATAACGCTGTAAATGTAGTATGATTTTCAGTTTTGGTGATGACTGGTATTCCATATCCTCATAAAATATAAATATGTCATTCTTCTGAACCATTTGATGCAATATTATATTTTACAATTATGTAGATTTGGCTGCTTAAATTATCATTTATTATTGTTGGGTGTATAATTTGAGTTTTTTTAATATTTGTACATGTGTAACCAACACCATGTTAACTTTGACATCATTAGTTCACCATAAATGAGAAAGAATCGTCTATTTAATTCATAATTTATACATATTTCATTTAACTATAGAACAATAAGTTAAAAAATATACAAATTAATAATATTCTGGATGTGGTTTTGACTTTTTGTAAATGTACAAATTAAAGATAATTCAAAAAAAATTTTTTAAATATATTTGTATTATATTTATAATAATATTTCATATAAGCTAAACCTTTTTTTTGTAAATTTATTTATAAAAAAAATTTTACTACTGTGTATTTACATAATTATGTTGGATAAAATAATGTTTTGAAGTTGTATTTCATTACTCACTGTTTATATAATAATATTGTTTATTTTTGTTTTTACTTTTGAGTATTTTAGTATAAAATTAATCTTTATTATTCCACTAGCAAATTATGCATTGACGATTAAATTGTATAATATGTGTGTCTTTTTAACTTTCTATAAATTACAACTAATGCCCTAAATGTTTAAAATTCACAAGAAATCAAGAATTTTTTCAAGGAACGTGTTTGGAATAGGATAGTATATTAAACAAAACTACTAAATATTTTATTATTAATACAAAATCATATTTACAAAACTGTTAACTATTATTTTATACTTATTTTCATATTGTATATGATAAAAGTGGTTTTTTTTTTATTTATTAGGAGTTTAAATTATATCATATTTTAATGGCACTATGTTGTCTTTTATTTGATTCGATGATTTTTTTTTTATATAAACAGTCTGTTGTTGATATGGAAACAAGTGATTCTCCGATGCCTTCATCATCTACCTCATCATCATCAACATCATCGTCATCTTCTGAAGAGGATCCATTTGAGGACGCAGCAGAATCATTAAGTAGCATTGATGATGAAGATGTTATGTTCATGGACACTGAAATAACTAATAGAATTCGTTCATTGAGTAAGTTTGAAGATTTAATAGAATTATAAAATTATTGTAATATTATACTAAAAATAGTTATGTTTAAGAAATAGTGTAATTTATTTTTTATTTTTTGCAAGTTAATGATTTAACAAATCCTATTATTTCAATTTTCCAAAATTATGAGATACATATATATATTTTATTTTTAAACGTTTTGATTATTTAGTTTCTGAAGACATCGATGATGAACTTTCTGGCTGCATTCAATTTGTTGAAGAATTTCAAAACCGCTATGGTGATATGAGACCGGAATTTTTTCTAGGAACACTTGATCAAGCTATCAAACTTGCATGTTTTAAACCAGCTAAAGATGTAAGTTCTGTTTGTTATTTGTTATCATAAGTATTATATACTATTAATGATAATCAAGTTAGATTATTTTTATTTAATATATAAATGTATATTTATTTTAGAAACGTCTATTGGCTGTATACTTACATCATGATCGCAGTGTTTTATCAAACGTATTTTGCACGCAATTATTGTGTTTTGAATCAGTTGTGCAGTATCTTAATGCAAATTTTCTAGTTTGGGGATGGGACATGACACACCCTTCAAATAGAAATAGGTAACTATTTCATAAATTTTAATTTGATATAGTTTGAAGGTTTTTATCATTTGTTTTCTTATTAGAATATTGCAATCAGCCTCTCAAGCAATGGGTCAAATGGCTGAAGTTACTTTAAGAGCTATTGACATAAATAGACTGCCTGCTCTAGTGTTAATTACACGTAATCGGTCCAATACAGAAATTTTATCAGTTATAAATGGTAATATTTCGTTTCTAGGTTTTGAATTAAATTTGTTCTTTCGTTTTAGTTGTATGTTATTATGAACTATTAAAGTATAACGCATCTAAAGAATGCAATAATTTTTAAGTTAGAATTAATAGAATTTACAAAATTGTTCACGTTAATCCAATTTAAACGGATTATAAATATTTTGTAAACTAAATTTGATGTTTAACGCGAGGTATTATTTATTATCTAAAATGTTTATGTTGAATGTTGTAGGAGATTGCAATATAAGTGAATTGGTAACGAGTCTTATAAATGCTCAAGAAATGTTTGCTTTGCAACAAAATATAGAAATAAAAGAAGAAGGAGAGCGAAATTTGAGAGAAATGATAAAAGTAGAACAAGATGAAGCATATCAACAGTCATTGGCTATTGATCGGTATGGTTTTTAAGCTAAATAATTTTTTCCTGTTTTTTTTTTTTTTTTTTATTTGTTTAAATATTAATCGTAATAAAATTAAAGAGCTAAAGAAGAAGCAAGGCAAATACAAGAAAAAGAACAAAAAGCTATTCAATCTGAAATTGAAAATCAAGAAAGAAAAGTAGCAGCCGAAAAAGAGGTATGGTATACATGTTGTTTGAGATTTAAAAGTTCCAGTAAAAATATTATTTGTTTTTGTAGGCTCTTCGACAACGCGTTGTAGCGTCTCTTCCAGCCGAACCAGAAATTAGTAATGATCAAGTTACAAAAATCAGGTTCAGACTTCCCTTTGAAAAATTCTTAGAAAGGAGATTTTTGGCATCAGATAATCTGCAGGTAAATATATAAAACTATTCTGTCTATCTATAGTTATATTATGAAAAATAAAATTGAAATTTATTCGTTTCACGAATTTTTTTATTTTTTAGGTGTTGTTTGACTTTTTGTATGTAAATGGGTTCAGTCAAGAAGAGTATAAAGTAATTTCAAGTTGGCCAAGAAGAGACGTAAGTAACAGTTATATGACTAATAAAATGTTTATTGGTTTTTTGTTCTAATCGTCTTTCGTTTTTAGTTAACAACATTAGATACAACTCAAAACTTGAAAGAACTAAATCTTTATCCGCAAGAAACATTAATTCTGGAAGAACGATAATTATTTTTACATGTAAATGCACAACTGTATAAATTTATCACAAACAATACTTTATTATTATTTTATCAAAAATAAATAAAGTATTGAATTAATTATTTTAGATCTATGATAGTACGCTGTTTAAGATTACCTTTTCAAAATTAAATTTATCAAGCGCAAGTTTTATTTAAATTTGGTAATAGACAAGAAACTAAAAATCCCGACCATACTGAGTCTATATTGTTATATACAAAATAATTTTTAAAAAAAATATTACAAATTTACAACATAAAAAAAAATTATTTATAACAATATATAGATCATAAGAAGCTATTTTAAAATGTGTAACAAAAAAATTCCATTTTCACTAATTTAACCTAGCATTTGTTTCAATGTTAGTTGTCCTTTAGATAATTTTTGTATTTTCTTGACTAAAACTGATGTCGAACTCGTTTTTTTTTTCCTCAAATTGTAGTCCACAAAGTTATTTGTTTTATTTGGTTCCTCCAAAGTTTTAGCTAGTAAAAAATCATTTTGTTGCTGAATCAAAATGTTATCCAACATTTTCATTTGTACGATACAAAATTGACAGGGAGATACTTGGCAGTCAACATTCTGCAAACGTCCACAAGTACAGGATTCTGAATCTTCGTTTATAGATGTTATAGACGAATTTGTACATGAAGAATTTGCGAATGAATCTGAAATAAAACAAAAGTATATCGAACTCTAAACCTAAATAGCCAATATTAAAACATCTTACTTGTAGATATACTAGCAGTGAAACTGGATGATGAAGAACTACTAAATGAACAATTGTTTTCTTTATTAATATATCGTTCTTCAACATTTTTAGAAATTAACTTGGCTGAAAATATTAAATACCGTTAAATAACGATAATTTGCGACTATTTAATAAAATACTTACCAAACATTTTATCCAAAGGACCTTCCTTTTTGGATCTATTCAACTATAAATATATAAATTGTTAATCTTGTGGAACCAAGTACAGAGTGTTTATTAGAGGTGGATCGTTAAAAAATACAATTTCAGTATTCCCTTTTAGTGTGATTAAAGAGTAATAAATCTATCAACAATTTTTTACATTGGCCTAATATATATTTGAAATTCAGTTTTTAATTAGATTAGATAATTATTAAGTTCTACCTCTCTATAATTTATTTATAAACAAATAGGATGAAAAACCCATTTCAGTACTAAATGTTTAGTGTATTTTTAATATTTCGTCTAACTCTGACATCTTAATAAATAAAATTAGTACTTAATTTTTTTTTTTGCGAAACATTTTTTAGTTTTAAATTGTACCTGATTTTGTAATTTCATCGCCGTTTTCGTATCTAATTCTTTTAACAATGTTCTTTCTTGTCGAAGTTCATTCTGCATCTAAGGAAATATTAATTATATACGTCGAATATTTAAAGTTAACATTTTTCGACAAAATCTTACTTTTTCTTGAATAAATGACGAAAATTGCGTATCGCTTTGTATTAATTGTTCGTTAAATGCTTGTCTAGCTTGTTGATTAGCATTTTCTTCTTCCTTTAAACAATTATTAATTAGATGATTTTGTTTATAAAATAACTATAATTGCCCGCTAACTTGTAATATTTTAGCAATTTCTAAATTTTTTAATTCCATTGCCTCGTGCTCTTGATTTAAAATCATTAACATATTATCAAATTCTTTTTTTATTTCACCTTCTTGAATTACGATACGAGTAAAACCTTCGTTAGCGATTCCTAAAGAAAGTAAAATATCTTTAACTTCGATACTAAAATAATATTGTAAAAGCAAAAGTACAAATATATATACACGTCAAGGATGGTAACCTAAAAATACTTTAAACACTAAAAACTGCGCTACAATTAAAACAGCCTTCGATAAAAAGACGTTATTTCGATTCACAAAAACTCATTTGTACTCTCCAACTCTGGTACATATATAATTATTGTTTGTAAATTACGTTCTTCAAGGCCATCGTCTTCATCATTTGACTTTTTCTGCACTTCTATTGGATATTGCTTCTGTACACTTTCCCATAAACCTTCGTTAACCATCGAATCCCAATTGTGTTTATATTTACGCAACCAATTACTAATACGTTTACGGCATATTGGACACTGGTACGCCGTTATGTTCACCATACTCTTGAAACAATCTAAGCATAGTGTGTGACCACAAGGCATCGTAACTGGTCGTAAATAAACGCCTCGGCACGCGATACAAAATACTTGTTCCAGATCCAATTGTTGTTCCATCGTAATTTTTGCATTCTAAAAAAACACAGGGCGTATTATACGAAATTGTAATTATTACTCGTAAAAAAGTCGCCGCGAAAAATATTTTAAAAAATACTTTTAAAATATACACAGGCTTACTCATAGGTGTTAAATGTCGAAAAAAAAATTATAAAAAATACACGGGCATACGTTACACTATTAATTAACGTCCGTTTCCACGAAATATTTACATTTATAACGATACTAATCGGTTGGTTGTATTACCGGCTGGAGTCACAATTTTCAATCTTTGGTTTTTCGTGTACGACGCCGTAAAACTGAAATATTACGTGCCGTCAGGTCCGCAATTGGTCAGCGATAAATTTATCGCCGATGGCGAAGAAACGGCTTAACGGAAAATACTTCGAATCACGAACGGGGAAACGTTGAAAAAGTCGATTAAAAAATTACGCGCGTCGATTCACCAACGACCGCGGACGGGTGGCGTTCGAAACGCCGGATATAAATTCGGGAACGCGGAAAATGGTCGCGCCCAAACGGTAACGAGAGACGAAGGGACGACGAATGTAGACGGTAAACGGACGACGGTACGGCGTTTTCGAAAACGACGTCCGCAAGACGCGTACAACCGACAACGTGTAATATACGGGTAACACGACCCGTAACCTCCATGCGGCGTTCGATCCGCCCCGGTATGTTGTAACCGCCGTGCGGGTAACCCGAACCGACGACTCGGCCTGCGGACGGACGATTAATAATAGCCGTCAAACGATATCGCCGCGAATTAAGTTATCAACGATTACGGTATCGTATGGTCGGTTAACTACGCCGGAATTTCGAAAACGCGTAAAATCGACGCACGAAACGTACGCGTAAGAATATACGGACGTCGTCAATGTTTTACGCTCCGCGGGGTCTTGGAGGTCTCTCGGATGGACGGCGTATATTTCAGTGGCGGTCCCGTCACCGTATACCCTCCCACGGTCCTCTACTATACGCGCGTATCAATCTTGTTGTCGGACGCTACGATACCCCGGAAGCGCTCGTTAACTCTCCGATTTCGAAAACGCGTACACGTTGTGAAATCGTTTATTGTGGTTCATAATTCGAAACGCGCCCACCACGGACGGCTACCGGCGTAACGGGCGCGTAAAGTAGCGTTCATTTACCTACCGCGTTGTAAAATCGCGCCGCCGCTTACGTATCTACCATTGAACAAAAGAAGACGTCGGAATACAAACCAAAGATCGAAATATTACATAACTGACCGTTAATATTGCGTTTTACGTTACAAATTGTAAACATACGTATTTATTTGATATTCAAGGGTCGAGGTCAAACACGTTCGTATATCGCCTCCTCATTCGGAATCTGCAGCAAGTTTGATACAACAATAATATTTTGTTATTCTCCGTTTTATATCGACGTAGCGTTTATTTTTGTTATAAATACTTTTTAGCTATTCATCTCACCTTTTCCCCTCAATGACGTTCGTTCATTATGTTGACGAACAAATGTTTATACTTTCGAGATAATAAAACGATTAATTGTACGTCACTATATCGTAGGTGAACCCCAAACACAATATAACCACGTAATTTTGTACGATTTATATCGGATGTCGAATTTTTCTTAGATTTATAAAATCGCACCAGCAACGTATCTACCTTACTCGATGACGTTTTAGAAATAAAAATAACGAACCAAAGATTCGTGATTTCTTTTCTCGTTGACATCGCCAATTGACGTGATTTCATAATAATTATAACAATATTGAAAATCTATAAAATATTACGTCTTTTTATATTAATTAATCCCGATTAAAATTGAATTATGACGCTATTAAAATTAACGTAAACTATTATATTATTATAGTTTTAAATCTAATAAATTAGTATTTTAAATTCTCGACGAAGCAAAATGTATAATTACTATATCGTCGATACTTCATATAGTAAATATGTATGATCGAGAAACAGCGATAATAATACAGTAAAGATATCGGTATAATACAGTATACGGTATCAAATACTCAGAGGCGTACTCAACCTGAATTTCGGAGGAGGGATTAATTTTTAAATAAATCGGACCACCCTAACGAAACAAATCACGTTATAAACTTTAATAGACTATTCATTTTTAACGAACACGTTATATTATAACGTGTATCGAAGTTTAAAAATATTTTAGTTTTTCGTTATTATTGACTAAAAATATACGTATCGTAAAAAATTAATTTTTCCTAAAAATTTTTTTGGGGGGGGGGGTATTCTTTCGTTAATACACCACTGAATAGACTTAATTAGAAATCAAGTCTGTTTGAAATAAAAATTGAAAATATCTATAAAAGTTCGGTCTACACCGTTATTAATACTTATAATACAATATATAAGTAAATACACGGGTTTACTAACAAGTAATGAAAATAATTTATAACGAGCTATATAAATTTAATGTAACGTAGGTAATATAAATTGTGGGAAAAAAAACAAATTTACAAAGATATAATTTTTATTATAGGCTTTAGGATATTGTCGAACAATAAAAATAATTACTTACGAGTAAATAAAAATATTAGAATTACTTTCAAAATAATAATTCAACAATTTTAATCCTTATAATAATTAATTAATAAAATCGTTATATATATAAAGCGTAAGAATAAAAATTGTGTTATCATTTCAAATTGAATAGTTCGATGGGATATTTTACTTTTATAATTAACCGACGACGATTATATATTAATAATATTCGCGCAATTTGGCAAATTATCGCAACCGTATAATTTCTAATACAACGAAAAAGTGTAATTATTAATTTAAATTCGCTTCTTATACGGATTAATTATTTATGGTATTTAAGCGCCAAATACATTATATATTATAAAGATCGCGTCGTATTGCCGTACCGTAGTCATTCGCTAATAGTATTTCGTTGAACAATTTCAAATAAAACGGCTTTGTAATTGAGTTTTAGTCGCTTCGTAAATCATCGTCGCGTTCAATATTCAGATCCGAAATAAATTCGCGTTTAAATTGTTTTCGAATTGTTTACCCGTTTATGGAATAAAAATACGTAGAAAACGTAATACAGAGAAATACAGTGGCGTACTTAGACCTGAATTTCGAGGGGGAGGGGGGTTAATTTTTAAATAAATAAATCGGATGACCCTAACGAAACAGGACACATTATAAACTTTAATAGATTATTCGTCTTTAATGAACACGTTATATGATAACGTATATTGAAGTTTAAAAATATTTTAGTTTTTCGTTATTATTTACTACAGATATACGTCTCGTAAGAAATTAATTTTTCCTAAAAAATTTTCGGTAAGGAGGCTTTATCTTCCCCCTTCCCCGTTAGTACACCACTGCAGACAAAAGTGGCGTATGTATGACGTATGGCCGAATACTATACTTGCTTCCCATATAAATAAGAACAAATTACTCGCGAACAATTCTATCGTAACTGGCCCGACGAATATTTACCGTCAGCAAGTTGCGCCATAACCGATCACAAACGCAAATTATTCGTCGATGCTCGAACGGAAGCTTTTTACGTGAGAATTATTTTCTTCATCGGGTCATGGAATAAAATCCTAAACGTATGTTGGTAACCATTTTAAAATTCGTGTGTAACGGACAATTTTGTTGAACATTTTGTGGTATTTTTAACAAAATATATCGTCTTTATAAATACACGTTAGTAAATTAGTGACCGTTATTGCGATATGCCGCCGATAAGCCTTCCAGTTACAACTTAACGAACACATTTAGCGGTCACGTTTTACGAAAGTGGAATTTATACCTATTGAAAACTTCGAAATTTCTATTTAATTTAGAGCCGCGCGTCGCGTTTCCACATTTTAATTCGCAGATACGTACTTTTTATGTGCGCAACCGTCTTTACCGATTATGAAACTTAAAATTGTTCACACATTATTGTCTACGCATCTCCAAAGTATCCCGATCGCCTTTCCATTACGTGTTAAGACGGCGTACTTGTCAATCGAACGATTTTTTAACAAATACAATTTTCACACGAACAAAATGTCGATAATTCGTACACGTCTATGAGGTTTTATCGAAGGTATAAAATCTATATCGCGGTTTAGGTATTAACCGTACACAATAATTTCGAATATACGTATATATGGTTACATCGAATTTGGTTCCGCGCGCTGTTTTTATTAGTTAGAGGCGTATTTTGCCCGTTAAAAATATTATTTCTATTACGTACACGATAATATATTTCGAAGGATCACAGAATATAAGTAACTAATTGATCTACGTAACGCGAAAACGATATTATATTACGTTAGACAATTGGCAACTGATAAAACAAACGCGCGCAGATAAAATAACGGATTACGATGTGGCGCATAAATATACATACATTAATGCGCTATATAGTGGGAGAGGTTGCCTGTTATATTTAAATCGATTTCGACGTGAACGCTATTTAATAATTTAATACACCGCCGTTGGGAGAAAAATTCGATTAGAAATTATTATTTTTCGCAAAAATACGAGACGTTGAAACGAAAAGGTACTCTCGTGATAGTTAAATTAACCACTCATAACGTTATTATATTTCGTTTGAAATATTTAATTTTTAAATTTATCGCGGATATTTACATTTTCGACGCTTATTTTTTAATTTTACCCCTCGTTATTTAGCGACTTTATCTATGACGCCGGGACAATCTGTCATGCTCGACGTCGAACCACTCGCCCCACTGTTGGCACATTAATTGTACAATTGTTTTGGTTCATAGCGATGCTTTTGCCATAGGCGTTGGACGAGTCTATAGATACGGCGGAGGTCTATTCGAACGTCACAGTTTTTGTGGTTTATAGAAAGTACGTGATACATCGTTTAATTATACACCAACTGGAACGAAATTTCCGTATCGAAATAGGGAAAAAAGGGATTTATTCGTCGTTCATTTCCGTGGAACGTTACGCGCGGTTTACGCACGTCGTATGTGCCGAGTGGCGGGTAGTTCGTGACGACGAGCTTCCCAAACGGCAGCCATTCCAAGGGTTTCGTGCGGTGGTTGGTCCCGGAACGAGCTCCGCGGGTCGTCGTGCGCACCGCCGCCCCAAGCTCGTAGTACGCGCGATCGCCGCCGCGCGCCGCCGTCGTGACGGATCGTTCCGGTGGGGTATGCGCGGTAGGCGGGCGCTGCTCGTAGTGCCGTACGAACGAATATACGATGGTCGTGGCGGCGGTAGTATGCCTTTGTTATCAACCGAAACCGTCCGCGCACGTTGCTTAGGTACACCAGAATCCGATTCGGTCTCGACGCCTTCGTTCGTCGACAATAACAGAATGCCCAACATCAAGGTGTTCAGCGGCACGTCGCACCCGGACTTGGCGCAGCGGATCGTCGACCGGTTAGGTATCGACGTGGGCAAAGTGGTGACCAAGAAGTTCAGCAACCTTGAAACATGGTAACCGAAATAAGAGTAAATAAAAAAAAAAAACCCGACCTCGCCGTCGTAACGTGTATAATATAGGTTCGCGTCCGACCGGTCTTTCGACAAACCGTTCGTTTTTCTCCGTCCAATTAAAATTCTCGTTTTCCGTTCGTTTGGTCGCGTGTCATCGCCAACACCCACGCCAAACGCACTTCCGTCCCGAAACCAGTTTTTCGTTACCATTTAACATTCGGTATTCGTTTTGTTATCGCTCTTCGCCTCGGATTCATCAATTTCACGTTGTCGTGTCGGACTAGTTGTGGCGTCTAACCACCCAACAGGCCTGTACAGCCACCTCCGTCGCACCTCGCGGTATTAGCCGGTTGAATAAATGCGCTCGTCCCGGGTATCGGATAGGTTTTTTTTTTTATAGGTTAAGAATACCGGCTCTAATCCGTCGCGTTCATTCGAACGTCCGATGGGAACACGTGTTCTCGTGCGCCATTCCGTTCAAATCTCGTACTAACCGTGTCCATCTACGTTCCGGTGTTAAACACCTGCCCTCCACTCGCCTATGGCCGTGCACTTTATTTTTGCATTAGGTTTCCTATACACAAATAAACTAATCGTGTACCCTATCGACGTATATTTTCTATGCATTCGATTTTAAAGTAATTGTCGGGATCCGTCCCGAAGTTGATTTTGATGTCGTTCATTATGGTTCATACCTGTCCAAAATGTATTGTAATATTCAGATTCTACCCATCAACCTGTTAAATATGTCGAATGACAAAAATTCTAGGTTTATTACATTTCCCTCACCCTTATATATATATATATTTATGATGTTTGCCTAACAAATATTTCCATCATTGTTTTTCTGTGGACACGTTATTTGATCAATACATGTTTTATGCTACCTGGTATCCTTGGTTACAAATTAATTTATCACCTATAGGCTATAATAGTTTAATGAAACGTATTCTCCCCATTTTTCTTAGCTTAAAAGTAAACATAGTACAAAACAATTTATTTTGTAGAATTCTTACAATTTTCATTGTACCAACATTTTTAAAAGTACACCTATTTTATTTTAAGATAGGTTGTGATTTTTTCATTACCATTCCATCTATCAAATTTCTAGGACAATCTAATATGTATAGTACCTTCTTTATCTTATCAATTTTTGACTTTGATCAATGAAAAATATGTGATGAAAATTCAACATTTTTAAATTGCGTATAATTAATGGCTTAAATGATTTATTAACTATTTACCTATAAAATAGGTAATTGAATAATGTGATTTTTAGGCTCATTACCAACATAATTGTTAATTTGTTTATAATTTTAGTGTTGAAATTGGGGAATCTGTCAGAGGTGAAGATGTCTATATTATACAGAGTGGAAGTGGTGAAGTAAATGACAATTTGATGGAACTTTTAATCATGATAAATGCCTGTAAAATTGCTTCTGCGTCACGTGTAACTGCTGTTATACCATGTTTCCCTTATGCTAGACAAGATAAAAAAGATAAGGTGAGTTAATAAAATTCATTTTATTTAAATTGTTAAAACGCATTATCTTATAGTTTTGTTATTTAAAATGTAGTGAAACATAACTATTATATTTATGATTTATATTAGTTTATTTTGTATTTGTGAATATTTTTACTAAAGAAAAACATACCTATCCAAACCATTCTTTATTTGTAAATTATCCATATCATTAACTACAAATTTAATATTAACGTTTATTTTTATTATATATATAGATATTTAATTTAACTAGCCAATCTAAAAAGTACTTAATTTACTTGGTATTTTGATTTTTTAACTGAAAAAGTATACTTTTTTGCTAATTTTTTATAATTTTGAAAATACTCTAAGGATATTAATAACCGAATGCTGAATAACAATATATAAATATTAATATTTTACAAAATTGCAATACTATACTTAAATAAGATATAAATAAATAAAAACTTTTCAATTGGTTCATTATTAGTTTTAATAATTAAATTATTTATCATACTCAATAAGTTTTATTTTTAACACTTATTGTTAAAATAAACATTTCAATCAATTACGCAATGTGATAGTTTTTATATAATTTAATTGCAAAAATAATTATAGTTATCGAGAAAACTATTATAACTATTAATTTTATTTTATATTTTTTAAACATTTAGAGATGATTATTTTGGGTATATCTCGACTACCTATGAAATTATAGTTAAATATTAAGGTATCTTGTGTATTATTTCAAGTATTTATGATTTTTGCCATTTTACATTGTAGTATCCTAACTATCAAAAAGTCTGTTGCAATTATTAACCTTAATTTGTTATCTTAGATGGGTAAAGGGAAAATAATCCCTACTGCATTAATACATTTTGGGTAATCTAGTACTTTAGGTAGTTATCATCAGAATACAATATGCTTTTAGTGGTTTAATATTTTTGGGATGTAATATATCTATATATAAAGGAATATTATTAGATATGAAGCTTTTAATTTTTCGTATATGAACACCATTATTTGAGTAGCCAAGGTAACACGTATGTGCAATAGCAAAAATCATAGATAGTGGAGATACTACGTAAGTACCTTATTTTCTAATATGCTGTACATTTTATTTTCAAAAATTTCAAATCATTTTATTATTTATTTAATGTTATTACTCTAATCGTACCTTACTTATTAATCATTTTTCCCTGTTCATGCTGTAAACAAAAGAATGGCGACATCCCCGAGAATGGCAATAGTAGATCAAGGGCGACCGTGAAGTGCAATGAATGGAAGTTTCGGGTACAGTTTTTCAATGAAACATTATTACATATACTTACGTGGACGTTTTTACTAAATTCATAAATTTATGGGTTATACAAAATGATGTGTTTATGCGGGTACTTATTATGTTGTTTTTTTAAATATCAATTTTCAATGTGTAATTATTAATGATTTATAAATACGTCACTGGAATATAATTGTAGTTGTGCCCTAGTCTCCTTTGTTGAATTATCACCTGTTAATTTCGTGTTTATAAATTTTTTTTTTAATTATTTTTTAAATTAAATAAAATGTATTGGATATCATGTAGTGTTGCAATTGATTTAATACAGGCATATTGTTTCTATATATATATATATATATATTTATATATATAAAGGTGTGAACAATTAGGATAGTTGCCAAATGTAACCATTACAGTATTAGTATTAATGCTTTACACTCGATGTTTTTATTAAATTTAACATTCCTATCTACTTTAAAGCTTAACCATTTAATGTAATGCTAAAAATAATACTGACGTGGATAGATCTTTTAAAGAAAAGTTTGTGATAGTTGTATGAGCTTCAAGCATGCTTATTTAACATAAAATTATTCTTAACAATAATTATGTTTTTCATTTGTTGTTTAGAATTGTAGACAATGTGTTTGGTTTTGTAGACAAAAATTACGTCTTAATAAATATATACGTTTTTTTTATAATAGAGGTATATCTATCATAAATAATATAAATAATAATAATAAAAATAATTTACTAAAAAAGTAAAAAGAAAATAATGGCTTATATACATAGTATTTTACTAATAATTGTGTACTAAAACTTGTAATTATAAAATTCATCTGTTAAATATATAACTACTAAAGAAATTGTTTATCATTAACTTTTTAGCATTAAATTTCTGTGTATGATCAATTTAAATTAATAATAAAATAACGCAATATTTGAGTACATGTTTTAATATAAATTATCTTATAAACAATAGTCTATATTTTATTTTGATAACATAATATTTAAAATGTTAACACTTAATAAAGTATTCTAATTTGTTTAAATGGAAGTTTAAAACGATTAAATAATATTTGCGTAATTATTTTTATTTTTTACAATTGTAATAATTGTAATGTTTTTCATATATATTTTTTTTAAACCAATTATAAAATAATGTAGACGAAACTAGAAATCATATTAACTCATCAGCTTTTACCTATTTCCATTTATGTTATGCCCAGATATCAATAAGGAGATTGGTTAAAATGACCATTTAATTAACATAATTGTTTAATACGAATCGATATAATTAATAAAATTACAGATATTTGGTTTCGAAAAATGAATTAGTTATTCGATTCATATATATTTTTTGCTTTATTTTTACAGGAATTATTTCGAGATTTTGTGATCAGCAATCAGGTGCTAAAAAATATATTTCTTAGGAATTGTTGAAACAAATGTTTCGGTAACATTTCTTATGTTTGCATGGTGATTTTTTGAATGTTATTAATTTTCTTCTCTTAAACATTTTTTTTATTTCATACATTTTAATCAAAATGTCTTGATTATAATTTATGAATTTAGAATTAATATATATATATATGTGTGTGTGTGTGTGTGTGTATATATGTATGTATGAATGTATGTATGAATTTTTTTTATACTAGTGTACAATAAAATCTATTATGACACGCATTTGAAAAGTTTAGACAACTTATAAGTACCTTAATAAAACGTTTTAATGATTTATATTTATTATTAATTGACAGTTTTTATACACTAAACCCATAATTAAAAATGATTATTCATAATACTTGAATACCACGCATGTTTCTAGATAACTAATATTTCATAAGCTACCATTTTACTACGTATTGAGATTTGAGTTTTTATAGTGATTAGTTTATCATTTGAAATTATCATTATTGTTATACACATATCACTACTATCACAAGCTGATATTTTTTATTAATGACCTGAAACATCCACGAATTCACTGGTTGATCAGACCACTAATATTTAACAGTTAAAATAATACGATTCGCTTATTGGTGAATGGGTGGGTGGCTTGGTATAGACTAAATCAAACATATATTCATTTATATAAATGTGTGTATGTATGTATATATATATGTATATACACATGCATACATACACCTAATATAATAATAGAATTAGTGAATATAAAATTAATATGTTTACGACATAATTTTAACGTATATTATTGGGTTTAATTTTTTGTTTTATATAAAATTGTAGAGTAGAGCGCCTATATCAGCCAAACTAGTGGCCAATATGCTGTCAGTGTCTGGTGCTGATCACATCATTACTATGGATCTCCACGCTTCTCAAATACAAGGTTTTTTTGACATACCCGTTGACAATTTATTTGCCGAACCGGCTGTGCTAAAATGGATAAAAGAGAACATACCTGAATGGAGAAATAGCATTATAGTGTCACCTGATGCTGGCGGAGCTAAAAGGTATAGCGATTGTTTGAAAAATTAAAAATTGTTCGCACCTTTAAACGCTTTTTGTTTTTGTACAGGGTCACATCAATAGCTGACAGGTTAAATGTTGAGTTCGCTCTAATCCATAAAGAAAGGAAGAAAGCTAATGAAGTGGCATCAATGGTGCTGGTGGGAGACGTGAAAGAGCGCATTGCCATCTTGGTTGATGATATGGCGGATACTTGTGGCACGATATGTCATGCTGCAGAAAAGTAAACACTTCAAATATGATCATAATTTGTCAATATACCAATAGCGGAATTTTCGTTTAGGTTAACTGAAGCAGGTGCTACTAAAGTATACGCAATACTGACTCATGGTATATTTTCTGGACCGGCTATATCTCGTATTAATAATGCGTGCTTTGAGGCAGTTGTAGTTACCAATACCATTCCACAAGATGGGCATATGAAAGAATGTCCAAAAATTCGTGTACGTATTATGTTCTTTAATTGTTCGGTATATTGGTGTAATGCGATTATTGTATTTTGAATGTAACGAAAAGGCTATTTATTTTACTCGACGATGGGCGCAGGTTTTTGAAACGGTTAACTATTTCATTTAACCCTTTTATATCGATTTAGAAATTAACGTAACTTTGTACACGTTACACTGCACATATCCAACTAGAAATTTTAAAAGTTTAAAATTAGAAATCTTTCGTAATACTAAATTATTTGAATTTTACTTTTTTTAATCGAGAAAATTAAAAAAAAAATTGAATATTCAATTTATTTTATAAAAAACTAATGTTACGGCTTGTATATAATTTTGTCAAATTATTGCGTAAAACAAACGAAAATTGTTTTTACTGAGCGATTTATTTGGATTGATTTCAACTAAAACAATGTATATTATATAATTTGTTTTTATTTTGCAGTGCATAGATGTATCAATGATGTTTGCTGAAGCAGTTCGGAGGACACACAATGGCGAATCGGTTTCATATTTATTCTCGAATGTGCCTTATTAAAAAAATCTACGTATCCGCAAAAACTTATTTTTTTGCTATATTCTTATTTATATGTTAATCTAATGTGCTCAATACAATATTGTAACATTAAACAGTTTACAAAAAAAATTGTTTTTAAATAGACGGCTGCCGTTATCTGTTATACATTTTGTGAGTAGAAAACTGGAACAAAAGACTATTTCTTTTTTCAAAATATTTTTACCATTTGGTTAGGTAGGATTTTTGTTATTCGACGCTATTTTAATTTCAATCATTTTTTTAAAAATTCAATATTTTGTACATTTTTAATTATCGCAAAAACACATAATATAGTTATAATTTGGTATGTGTTGTAGAAATTATGAAGGCTAGGTATTAACGAGTAAAAAAGTTGTTACTTTTGATAATTTTAAATTTTTTTGAAAATTACAAAGAAAAATTTAATTTTAGTTAATTGTATCCACGATTGATTTACACGCATCATCGCATTTGATCGATTTAAGTTTTGTGCAGATTTTCATATTTTCGTTAGTACGAAGCGCAATTGAATAAGCAGTAATAAAAATATCTGTGGAAATTTTTTTATCCATTTCAAAATCTCGTATACGTAGTGATTAATGTATGATTTCTTTGGCGTTCAATTATTGCGACAAAAATTAGGTATAAAATATAAAATGTACTTTACTAATTAATCGATTTTTCAACATTCTATACTATAATTTCATTAATTTTTCGCTAAGTCATCACGACACGAAGTTTTAATTTTTCTCAATTTTCATAAGTAACCTTTCAATTTTGTCAATTATTATGTATAGACGTTCGAAATTCGTTTTTAAAATCTCAACACCTTACTATTAACATAATATATTGGCCTATAAATACATCAGTCAATGAAGTTATGCCAAGCTGATAAAGCGGAATATCGAAAATTACGGTAATAAATTTAGGGATTTAAATTTTTTTCTGTGTACGATAATAATACGACGATATTATTAACGAATTGTTTCGTTCGAAGAATATTGGTAATTTAAATACGAGAGTCGATAACGCGAATTGATCAACAAAATTACCCGATAAATACTAACCGTCCTGCGCCCGGAATTCCGCAATTAATACATCGTAGTGGCGAAATTCGGCGGTTTCAACGTACTGAGTAAGTTTTTTTGAAATAAAGTTTTTTATTTTTGAGTCGTGTATAGGTTATCGCGAACACGAAAGAGAAACGACGCGTTACCGCGCGAAGGGGTTTTTATTTTTCCGAAAAATTATACGACGACGTCGCGGTTCCCGTTTTTAAAGTATTCGCGTACGCGTGTAATAGTCGGCGGGTCGCGCGATATTTGAATTGGCCCGTACGCGCGCGCTTCCCAAGAACACCGGCGATTTGTCGGCTGCACCCGTGTACGTACCACGTTCGCGAATTACAATTCTCGTTACAAAACGCTAGGGACGAACGACCACCACCAATCACCGAACGCGTACCAATTGTTCGGCTGCCAAGCGTATAGAAACCGGGGAACGACGTCCCGCGGACGTGGTTTCCCGCCAAATCGACGGTAGCCGACTTGTTGGCGAAAATCGTTCCGCTCGATAATATTCGGCGGGACGCGGTTTAACGGCCCGGCGGAGTCTGTCGTAGTCGTTCGTATATTGTAGTGACGAACGGATATCGGAGAAACGGCGGCGAACCGATAGTTTTCGAAAACATCGTCCAGCACCCCTGCACTCCCCGGCCCCCGTCGTACGGCGATGGGAGAAAACTGAAAAGTCCGAGCACGAACGTGTTAATATCGAATCAACGGTGGTAGGTACGTACGTCGTTCGAAACGCGTCGGGTACAAAATTAATCGTATCGAATTGTACGCTACTATTACCGTATGTGTAGTAGCGCGACGATTCGAAACGATTCTCGCGCGACATATTCTACGGGCGGAAATCGTTCCTCCGTCGTACGTGTTTTACGGGTTCGCATCACGTCCAAGCGGCGTGTTGTCAATTACTCGACCGGTCCGAGATACACTGGTTTGCGGGGGACGGGAGGTGGGGGCAAGCTAGCGTTTCGAATCGTCGCGACCATCGTGTTTACGTTTTGCTGAGGGAGGAGAAGGAGGCGGCGATCGACAATTTCGGTTTGCGTAATACGCGCGGGCGGCGGCGGTAACCGTTTCGTAAACGTGAACGGCCTTAAATATAGATCGGAAGAAACGATTCTCGGATCGCTCTACAGCTGGGGACGTCGAATCATTTTCACTTACGGAGTGTGGATCCCCCCATCTCCCGAAAATTTTTAGGAAAAATTAATTTCTCACGGAAACGTATATTTTTAGTCGATAATAACGAAAAACTAAAATATTTTTAAACTTCGATACACGTTATAATATAACGTGTTCGTTAAAAACGAATAATCTATCGGAGTTTATAATGTGTTTTGTTTCGTTTGGGTCGTCCGATTTATTTATTTCAAAATTAACCTCCTCCCCCCACCCCCCGAAATTCAGGTCTAAGTACGCCATCGTGCGTGCGTACCCGGCTTGTGTTTACGGGTACTTACGGCGCCCCGAACCAACCGCGAGTCGAAAGTGCCGATGATTAACGTTGTTAATGGGATTCATTCGCAATTCTCGTCAACAGATAAACGCGTTACCACAGTTAACAATGTGGCGGCGCGGCCCACGTAGTTCGGTCATCAGTCGCGCGCGGATATTCATTTGTTGTTCGGTCGTACGCAAAACAATTGGTACCTCGGAAACTACGGCCGCGTTTGTCCGACGACGATTGTTTCGCGGTCGGATACCGGACGGACGCGATTTCCTTTTCTTGAGTCGTCGCGCACCAACGTCACTTTGTCGGACGAATTCGCGGCGGACGTTTAAAGAACCAGAAGGCGATGGCGTACGTTTGTCGATGACACGCACGTAGTCGTGGAACGTAAAAACGCGTCAATATAAAATAATACGTGTATATATATATAGGTTATATACGATTAGAAAAATTAGGCGCGCGTTGTACTTGCTAATTTGTGTGTACGCAGTGAAGGGGGTGGGAAGGAGCGAATATTAAAAGAATTCTATTTTCCCACGAACGTATTTTGTAATTAGCGTTGTTACGAACCCCTTTTCAGCATTTGTAACTCGAGTATTTACTGACGGCCGTCGCACGGTTGTGTGTTTGAATATGCGACGACAGTCGAATACTGCCACGACAACCCATCAGTTGTCCGTACCCGAGCGCGTATAATTTTAATTAGTCTAACTTATTTCGGCAGTATTAAAAAACCGACTCAATAAACCCAATCGTTATTCGAACGGTGTTGGTTCCTTTGGACAAACCCACATTAGCAAATTCCAACCACTGTCTAATCGTTCGGCGGTGACAACAACGGACTTTATCGGCTCAACCGAGGAGGGAGGTTACCACAACGTTACGACGCGTACTATTTCGCCGTAGTATTACTTATGATGCACGCGCGCGTTTTCTTCAAACGCGGTCGGCGTACGGTACGCGTCGATTAATATACGTTTATTATCGTGACGCGATCTCATTAAAAAAATGAATACGGCCCGTACATAGCGCCGTGGTTGGTAGTACAGAGTGTTATTATTTATTGGTGGAGAACGTTTTCGTCGGGCGAGAGGAATATTTAGGGCGAACTTAAATAAATTGACGCGAACAGACGCCGTTTCACGAACAACGCGCTACAAATATCGGGCAAAACGTTCATTTCGTACGCATGTTGCAGGCGCGCGTGCACGGTCTATTTATTGAAACACGTACCATTAGTAACTGTTTAATTTTTATGCAATTCGAACGGGCTTTTTGTTTTACCAGTCTTTATTTGGATAATAATAACAACGCGAATACGAACAATTGTACTATAAAATTATAACATAATAAATACGTTAATAGCGTTATAAAATATTAATAGTAGTAATAATAAACGAAATAGAAATACGAACGTTAATATTTTTATAGTAGTTCAACGTTTTGTACACGATATGAACAGTAAATTTTTTTTTACCCGGTCATAATTTATATTAATACCGAGTATGATATTATTATACGAGTAACATATATATTTAAATGGGTGTGTGTGTGTGTGTATAATGAAAATGAGTTATTTCATTGTTTTGTTATTATACGCTGCTGTGTTAATATTACTGTAATGTT